>JAPDSC010007928.1:0-48839 GCA_026290005.1 Latrodectus geometricus | reverse complement strand
TACATTAGTCAACATTAGTTCTCCATTCATTTCTATACATTTTATGGTATCACAATTGCATAAAATATGCAAAATTGTAGGTCTTGATATCATAATGTCACAAGCAGATATGAATAATTTATGGTTATTTAACTTTGAGGAAAATATTTTTATTTACTGACTCATCTATTTTGTGTTGGATTAATATTTTGATAAAACCTTTTGAGCACCAATGTATTTGATTGTACAAAAAATACGTTTGTATATAAGCATATGGGTAGCATTTAGTCTCCAGAGCATAGATTTTTCTCACATATATTTCCATATCCCTCAGTTATTTTTTCAAGCTACACTACTGGCCATTAAAATTGCTACACCAGGAAGAAATGCAGATAACAAAATTATATTTATTGGACAAATATATTATACTAGAAATAACACGTGATTAAATTTTCAAAAAATTTGGCTGGATAAATCCTGAGAAATCAGTACCCAGAAAAAACACCTCTGGCAGTAATAACAGCAGTTATACGCCTGGGCATTGAGTGAAACAGAGATTGGATTGCATGTACAGGTATAGATGCCCATGCACCTTCATCACGATGCCACAGTTCATCAACCGAAGTGACTGGCGTTTGGTGACGAGCCAGTCGCTCGGCAACTATTGACCAGACGTTTTCTATTGGTAAAAGATCTGTAGAACGTGCTGTTCAGGGCAACAGCCGAACATGTTCCGTATCAAGGAAGGTCCGTACAATACAGACAACATGTGGTACAGACAGCATTATCCTGCTGAAACGTAGGGTTTCGCAGGGCTCGAATAAAGGGTAGAGCCACGGGTCGTAACACACCAGAAATGTAACGTGCACTGTTCAAAGCACCGTCAATGCGAACAAGAGGTGATCGAGACGTGTATCCAATGGCACCCCATACCATCACGCCAGGTGATGGGCCAGTATGACGATGACGAATGCACGCTGCCAGTGTGCGTTCACCACGATTCCGCCAAACACGGATGCGACCATCATGATGCTGTACACAGAACCTGGATTCATCTGAAAAGATGACGTCTCGCCATTCGTGCGCCCAGGTTCGTCGTTGATCACACCATTGAAGGCGCTCTTGTCTATGACGCAGCGTCAAGGGAGGCCGCAGTCATGGTCTCCGAGCTGAGAGTCCATGCTGCTGCAAACGTCGTTGAACTGTTCGCGCAGACACTTGTTGTCTTCCAAACGACCCCGTTTCTTGACTCACGGCTCGTGACGTGGTTGCACGATCCATTACGGCCATGCGGATAATAAGTCTGTCTTCTCGGCTGCTAGTGATAGGTGGCCATTGAGATCCCTCATGGCGTTCCGTATTACCGTCCTGAACCCATCAATTCCATATTCTGCTAACAGTCATTGGATCTCGACCGACGCGAACAGCAATACTGCGATAAGATAAACCGCAATCCCGGTACGCTTTAATTCGATCTTTATCAAAGTCAGAAACGTGCTGGTACGCATTTCTCCTTCTTACACGAGGCATCACAACAACTTTTCACCAGGCAACAATGTTCAAATGAGATTTGCGTATGAGGAACCAGCTGAACAATTTCCTCATTTAAACACAATGTATGTGTCGCTACTGGCGCCTGCTTTGTCTGAATGTGCTGAAAAGCTATAATCATATGCATATCACAGCACCTTCTTCCTTTCATATAAATTTCACGTCTGTAGCATGTCGCCTTCTTGGTGTAGCAATTTTAATGGTCAGTAGTGTAATTTCTTTAGTATTAATAAAAAATTATAAAGACAAAAGAAAGGACAAAAAAATTATCATTTTTTTAATACGAATATTTAAAAATATTATGTATTTTGTTTTTGTTTAATAATTTCGTTACATATTTTGAAATTTGATGGTATTTGTGGATACAACTTTTTCATGTATTTTTTCTAAATATATATTATTAGTGATTATAAGAAAGAATGAATAAAGATTACGGTGAAAGTTATTAGTTTTCAAAATTTAAAATGTATTTAGGCTACTTTTATTGGAAATTGTTTAATATCATTGTTTTTCCATCGGCATGTACCAATGATTGTCTTTATTGATTGCTATCATTAGCTAAGCACAAAATACCACCAAATAAAAATATAATGATGTAAAAACACATATTTTAAACTTCATTTTATGTGCTCGTACTTCATGATATTTAAAATAAATTATTCAAAATAAACTGAATGCAGTTAAAAGCTCAATCAAAAATAATGAGTGAAATCATTTGATTATTTCAGTCATCTTAATGTACAGAAAAACAAAAAGATGTGTGATGATGTCAGAAATTTTTGTATTGAATTCAGGTATGCCAGTTTTTTCCATCAACCATGATTCTTTTTTACTTCATGCCGAACACATTTAATTACAAATATAATATTTCGACTTATTTAAATGTAATAGTTGTCAACTTCCTTCGACGTATGGGATGTAGAATATTTCACTAAAGTGTCCAGCAGTAATCAATAAACACTTGAGCATTCCATTTCCTCTGGTATTTTCACCAGGACATAGACATCTTGGTTAAGATGTTCACCTTTTCATCAGTGACAGCATTGAGATTTTCAAAGAAGAAATCCAAATGGAAACTATAAAAAATACAGTTTTTGAGCAAATTTCATTCGTTATCTCTGCATGATCTTAAAAAATTCGTGTAAAATTTCAATATTTTATGCTTTGAAAATCAAAATTGTATTATATTTTCTATAGGTTCCCATGAACATTTTTTTTAACATTTTATTTAGCGACCGACAAAAATTCATTTGTTGTCATTCATTTAAAAAAAAAATTCTTTCAAACAATGAAATCCAACACTTTTATTCAACGTTCTAACAAAATTCAAAAATTAAAATAACTTTTTGATATGAAGATGAGGTAAAAGAATCAAAGTATAGAATTCAAAGAAAATATTTTTCTACCCAGTGTTATTCTTATCGTTATTGTTATATGTCATTAAGTCTTTATTTGCGATCCAGATAACAATAATACAGTGTGAAGTGCAGTTACCCATTCGATAAAATATTGATATTTAATGTTTGCAAATAAGACTAGTTTATACCTAAGTTCATACATTTGTTAAACTTGTTACATTGTTTAGTTATTTATAAGCAATTCATAATAATATATTCAAAAAATCATTGTCAATATATCTATAAAATGCCTGAATTAATGATTTCTATGAAATATATTCCAGTGTAATAAATAAATCCAGAAAACATTTTTAAGTTAGTTCAATGAAAGTACATCTCTTAATTAATTCAAAATAGTTAAGGTCACTGAAAGTTTAGTAAAAAATCTTAAAAGTTAAAAAATATATATCTACATTTGTTTAGTATGAAAACGATAAAGTTATAGAGTAGAGTTTAGAATATCCTATTTCACTCTTGCAAAGTTGAAATTTTCAATTATCGAACATTAAATGTGTCGATATTCCAACTAATGTCATTTAAGAAGCCAACTGAATGTATTTCAGATTTGATCAAATAAATATAAAATTTGGTCCTTGGCTAAGCCTTATTTTCATGTTAACCAAAATGTATGATATACATTTTTGATATCAAATGTGTAACTTATTTTTCCCATTTCTAATTCCATGAGATTTGGCATTATCATGCATTCAAGAAGAAATAATAACTGCTTGCATCATAAACAAGGTATGACTTTAAAATATTTCGTGTCCAAAGATTTGGTCTGAAATATTTTCCTTCTAAGCAATATATTAATTCCTCTAAATTGATTTCTACTCATATTAATATTTATATACCTAATTGTTTTCCAGCATTTCGAATATTTTATTGTGAATATTATATTTGTTAATAATATATTTATTTTGGACCTTATTATAATTTCTCTTTTTTTGATCCTCGCTATTTTTTAAAGTTTGCAGTTTAGAAAGGAAAACTATTTATTAAAACATTTTTTCTAATAATTATTATGCATAATTCAGTTTGTCTGTTTCAAATTTTATCAGTCTAAAATACATAATCACTGTTGTCATAATCTATTGGAAACTAAAAGTTTATTACGAAAATTCTTTAGGGAACTATAAAGTAATTTAAAGGTCGAAGCTCTGCGAAAACCAGTCGGAATATAAAAATTAATATCCGAAGGTCTGGTTAATAAAGAAAAGATATAAAATCGTAAAATTCCTCAAAGGTCCATCTAACCCAAATTGATTCTCGGTTTATTACCCTCTCTTCTGGATTAAGTGGGACTGAATAATGAAGTTGAGACGAAAAAATTTTGAAGATGATGGTGGCATCATTTCCATGCAAAATGCCAAACGATAAGTTTATAAATTGCCATATTAGGAAAATGCTTCGTTCTTCATTATGTTATTTCAGGAATGTAGTTTTTTCTGTCTATTGTTTGCTGTACGTGACAAAAGAATCTCAGAAAATGAATTTATTTCGCAAAAGGCGAAACCATTAAAAGTTTCAAAGGAGGTTATTAAGAACATAAGATATAACTGGAAGAAAACTTAATGTGTAAAAATCTTCTAAATGCTGTATTCACGGGTGGTTATATTTTAAGATTAAAAATCTTTATATTTCTTTAACATTGTGCTCTGATTGATGCCTGCATACTCAAGTACAATATTTGTATAAAATTAATGAAATGCGTAGGATTAATGAGAATTAAAAACTAAAAGTTCTAAAATTCAAGCTAAATATTTTTATAATAAATAAAATAAGAAGTTGCGCAAGGGAAATTACTTTAAACTTTTGAAAGAGTGAATATTAATTATTCCACGGATTACTCTATTTATTATCGGAATATTTACTATATTCATGATTAGATTTTTTATGATAGTTGTAAGAGTAATGTTTTATACACATTACTTGAATTAAAAATCAGTCTTGCCTTATGCATTTAGATTTATTATGACATAAAATATGGCATGAAGACAGAAATTATCATAAAAGCTGTAGAATAATAAAAAATTTATTGCAAGTTTTTAATTAACTGAAACACTTTCTAATTTTAAAAAATATACTTTTTGATTTTTTGTTTACGAGTTTTTAACTATCAAATATCAAATAAAATAATATTTTAAATTTGATGATTTTTTTTCCTAAATTGCTAAACAATTAGATTCTTTTTTTTTAAGGATCTCCAAAATGTACTGATACAATAAATTATTTTAATCATAATTATTCAAAAAGTTTGCACTGAAATTTAAAGCAATTTTATGTACTTGTCATAACAGAAAGTAATTTTATTCGGAAAAAATTTAATAACTTATTCTAATTTTTGAGAGTCTGTATTAGAATGATTTAAAAAACTAATTCAGTTTAAAATAAATATATTAATTATTACTTGAAATAAGCTGCTTTTGAAGATGAACCTTTATTTGAATTAATTCAAAATTTGAAAATTTTGTCTTAAATGAATTTTTTAAGTAAATATTCAATTTTTAATTTGTTTTAACTGATCATTCTTTTGTAACTCTAATTTTGTAGTTTATAATTTTACAAAAGTATATGCGTGATTTCAGTGTTCATGATATTTGTGTGTGTGCATTAAATTACTTATGTTTGAAGAAAGCATTAAATATAAGTAAGTTATATAGTGTTATTAAAATTTTGATTCTTAATAAGAGCAGTTTTAGAAATTAAATTATTTCTATGAGCGATTTATATTAAAAAATTTCAAAAATACAATTAAAATTTGATATTAATATTTGAGTAATTAGAAGTAGTTAAATAAAGTTGTTTCCATAAGAGAGAGAGAGAGAAAGAGAGAGAGAGAGAGAGAGAGAGAGAGATTTCTGCAAGAAGATCATTACAAATTTTTTTTTATTATAAAGCGAAGAAGATAACCTGGATGCAAAGAAAATCGAATAGAATTTCAAACACACATTAAAAATAAATCAATATACCAATAATTTCAATGAAGTATTTTAATAATCACTCCTTCAACAATAGTTTTTTTCTTTTTATTTAGGTAAAGCATTCGACGAAGAAATCAGACGATATTTTCGCAATCCTCTCTCTTCCATTGATCGAACACTGCTTCATTCTCTTGGAAGATTTCTTCCCCATAATTTAATATTTTTTATGTATCATTTCTTTTTTTCACTTCACGTCTTCCTAGTCCTTTATGGACGAAAGAAGGTTTTAAAATGTCAGATGAGAGGACTTTCCGAATGTGCAGAAGCTTTTACGCTAATCCTCTCTTCATGCAAATTAAGTTACAGCTTTATGTGGAACACTCTTTTAAAGGCAGAAGGTGTGGGGTGATGCCATTCCACAGAAAGTTATTGTATGGCCGGGAAGCGTGAAAGGGTTTTACGCGCACCAGTGTCCTCGCCTTGTCAGGATGATGGAATTAAAGTGAAAGCTTCGAACATACAATAAATTCTTTTCGTTCACTTTTCCAGTTCTCATTTGCTAGAGTTAAAGCTATTCACATAGGGTGCCAAGAAAGCACTTTAGGTGTTTCCATGTGGGAGGAAAAAAGGACAAGATTTGGATTCCATTAGGTTTAAGAAGGAACTAAATCAATGCGCAACTTGTTGAAGGAGAGTTTCCATCTATAAAAATAAGCAAACGAGGGGCAAGATTTTAATCCCTAAATTGAAAAGGATGTGTAATTGTGCTAAATTATGATATTTTCAGGGAAAGTGTTAGAATCTAAAATTCATTATTACAAAAAAGTTGATTTTTTCAAGCAGTAGAGTAAATGTTTTGACGATAAATAATTTTGCTTCAAACTAAAGCTTAAGTTTTCGAACTAAATATTATTTGAAGGATTATTACAAAATTCTCATTTCTGGTTTTGTATTAATAAATTGGAAATATCAATTACGTAATCAAATATACTTTTAAAAAAGTTTGAAATAGTAAATTTTAAGGAATCATGAACTCATTTATTTAATTTATTTCACTGTGAAATTTGAATTAAATATAAAGATTTATGCCTCTTAATAATTGAAGAAAAAGAAAAGTAACTATAAAAATACATAAATTTAAGGAATTATTTCACTCCAAGTAAATGATTTAGAAGAATCATCTTGTTACGGAACTTAATACGCATCGGGATATTCCACTCAAAGTTTCTTTTTTACGCTATATTTACTACGATTAGATGATTGATGGTGGGATTAATTACAGAAATTACTGTTTAAATTAATAATTAAGAAAATTTTTTTATAATTTAAATGTTTTAATTATTAATTGCCCATTTATCTTATTTATTATCAAATTACTTTAAAAGTTTTTGTTTTGGCTAAATATAAATGGATTTTAATTCTTTACTTTTCATAGTCATGCAAATTTAAGATTTTGAATCATTATTAATTAAATAATTATAGTATATAAAAATGAAAAATTACATATAAAGCAATCTTATTAAATTGTTAAAGTTTAATTGTGTATATACATATGGTTTTCATTATATTTTTCAAGCATCTAATTTCTTAAGATACATTCGCATTGTAATTATGTTCAACAGAGCAACTTCTTTTGTACATTAAATATTGGTTTACCTGAGAGATAGTTGACTGATATATATTTGAATATATTCAGTAAGTTGTATAATGTAACTGCGTTAAAACTCGAATACAAGCCAATGTGTACGGTATTTGTTCTTTCATTCACCTTAAAAAATAAGCAAAGTTTATATATATATATATATATGACAAATCTTTAATAATGTCAAAAACGGATATCACAGTGTTCCAGAAAACAAAACAGAACTACAATTTTCGAGATGAGTGGAAAAAGACTTATGGAACTAATTTGGAATGTACAATAGTTCTTAAATCTTAAAATGCATTGCATTGGAATAGTCATTTATAAATGTTTTCAAATTTCATAAAAATAAAGCAAAGGGGAAACCTATGCTTAATTGATACATCACATACTAGTTAGATTAGTGAAGATTGGTTCATCTCAGTTTGGTAAAATAAATTGAATCAATTTGAAATTAAAAAATTGAAACAGCATACTAGGGAAAAAAACTTGAGCATTTTTGAGATAAAAATCACAAAGCAGTACTTTTAATCAGATAGAATTCTAAAGATAATAAAACATTGCCTTATTGATAAGATAGCAATTAAGATATGAAAAGGTGCGTTTCCTTAGATTTTTAAAGTATTCATTTTTTTTTGGAAAAAATATTTTAACCTGCTATATTAAATAGTAATAGCATTTCCATTTTGAAAGAAGAGTATCTAAATCATAATATGCTTGCTCATAGACAATTAATCAACACTTCAAACTGAGCTACCTAACAAAGAAAATAAATATAAAAATAATATATAATATTTTAATGTAGTTATGATGATTAGCATGTTTTAAAGTATAACAAACTAATTTGTATACAAATAATAATACAATGGTTAAATATATATTAATGCTTGTATTTTATTTCAAAAGTTAAATTATGTTAGCAAAAATAGTATATTTTTGCAATCAAAATTACTATAAAATTTTTTTTTAAAAAAAATAAATAAATAAAATAAAAAATCGAAAAAATTAGAAATTTTTAATTTTTAATTAAATTACAAAGTAACAAGAATATGAAAAATAAATGCTATCGAAATTACGATTTTCAATCCAATAAATATATTTTTTACGAATTAAATGATACTAAATCTTCTCATCAGAAAGCAATATATATTTATCAAGATTTATTATTTTTAATAATCATAACTGTTCTTGACAATTTATTGCAAGTGACTCCTTTGAGAATATATTTCATTTCGATAGTAAGTAACGTTTCATTCTATGAACTATATATGTATTGTTTCTTTATTTTATTATGGAACAAGATATCACGTAAATTGGTAATTATTTTTCTTTCATAAGAAAACTAGGACAAAATCAAGAACAGAAGAAACAATTTTCCCATTTTCGCAATACTTTAATTGAAATAGAAATTATTTGAGAAAAATTTGTATTTAAAATGCATGCTATAATGTTTATATATTAATTGTTTTTCTTTTAAATAACAATAATGATTTGCGTACTTAAATATTTACAAATTCAAAATGATAACATATATATAAATGTGGTATAAATATTTAATTTAACAATCAGTCTAAGAACTTCTATTCACTTAACTTAAAAAAAATCTTTAAAAAATTAATTTTGTTTGATTAAGAGCTGAGTTGTTTCAAAAATTATCTTTCTTTGACATTATATTTTAGAAGCAGAAATGCTATTCTATTATAAAAAAAAAACTCAAGTTCATTAGACAACTATTGCAAACTAAAAGCATTGTGTTTAATTGATAAATTTTATATAAAAGGAAATAATTTCAAAATAAATATCTGAATGTTTTTAAGTTTTATATTTTATTCAATATTCTATTCAAGTTTTACAATTTCTGCAATGCTGTTTTAATAAATTACGTCAAGAATTTCTTACATTTTTTATTATGATCAAATTACGAAGTTGGATATGAAAAACTTCATTCTTATAATATGTTCTTGCTTTATCATCATTATCAAAAAGTTGAAAATGTTGCTGTGTATAGAAATGCCTTTTTTAATAAGTGCTTAGGAAATTGCTACTAAAATGGTACTACATTTGGAGACATATAAAAAATTTCAATTTGGAGACGTGTAAATAATTTTTGTTTTCTTACTTTAATTTTTTTGACTTATTTCTTATCGTAATAAATATAACTATTTAGATATTTTAATAGTCCATAACCATAAGATTGTTTTGTAACCCTCTTAGTATGCAAAATAGTTTTTTAACTGGCTTTCTAAGTAACAGATCATACAAAAGTAGTCAAACTTATATTTTTTTCTTATTTAATCTAGTACACGGATGTATTAAATTTGTTATATTTACTTCAATATTTTTTGAGTAATAAAACATTTTCCTGAATACGTATACTGATTATTTTATAGTGCAGCTATCCTAACAGCATCACCCTATGTAATGTTTAATTGAAATAATTATTGCATGTTCTAGGAAACATTTTAGTAGGAATTCCTCTTGTTCATGTATTAAGAACTCGATATTCTAATTAAGTTCCGAATAACTATGAAAAGTTTCTGAACTATTTCGTTTGCATAATAACTTATTATTACTATTCTCATCCCTATCTGGAATTGAACCTGTGTAACTTTGATTAGAAAACAGTTTTACAATTAGACCATAGTAAAACTAAAATGTATTGTATTCTTTGATGAAAATTTATAATTTACGTTGAAAAGTATGTTATAAAACATTATATTTTGTAGTGAAATATATATTATTATTCATCATTTAATTTTTTAAAAAAAATGAATGAAACTGTAATTTTTAGAAAGAGTGATACATGAATTTGGAATAATTTGTATAAAAAATTTAAATAAAATTCACTAAAAATAATTAATTAAAAATGTGTCTTGAACAATGAGTAAAATTTTATAAACTTCTAAAAATCACTAAATGGAAAATAAATATTAAATCAACAGAAAAGTAATAACACATAAGTTTATGTAAACTGCGTACATTTAAAAGTCTGTTTCTTCGTTGAATTGGGAGATGCGAAATTCAGTTATACGAGTACCACGAGTTTATTTTCCTTCAACATAATGAATGTAATAAAATTAGAGATACAGAAATGTAATGTGTTTATAGAAGTATATATAAAGAGTATAATAATTTTTACTTATTTTTTCTTAATCATCCTTTCATGTGTTTGATAATGAGGAATTATAATGCTAATTATGATCCCAAATAAATATATGCTTAAATGATATTAAATTATATGTATCTTAAATTCTTTATAAATACACTATATCTGATATCGAATAAAAATACTATTAGAAAACTATAAAGGAATCTATCGAATACCCGACGAACCTTTCTTATTTTTAAATTGTCGCTTTGAAAGTTATAAGTGTTGTCTAAATAGGGATAAATATCAGAATAATTTACTAATCCATTTCATAGAAGGTGAATTTTTAAAAGTCTCTTTTATATTTTAAATGGTATTCAGTTGAACCTCGCTAAGCAGCAATATTTAAATTGACTTGAATGACAGAATTCATTTTTAGAGAACTGATAACAGTTTTCACATAAAGTAAAAATTTCTAATAAAAAATACCTTTTTCTTCTGTTTTGAAAATCGAGAAACAGTTTAAATTATTTTAAAAATAAGAGAAAAATGAGGGGAATTTACCCTTGAACATCAATTGAAATTTATAAAACCCTCTTACAATTTGATAAAATGTATTATTAAATTTTAGCGTGGCTATTATGCCAAAGCATTTAAAACGAATACAAGTATCAGATAGAGGATTGTATTAATCTTTTAGCTTTAAATTAGCTATTTTCGAGTGTACAGATATTTATTTGGAAAAGTTACATGAAGGAAAGGGGTTACATGAAGGTGAAAACAATATCTGGAACTGTCGATTGCGTGACAGACAGTGCTATTACGAGTCCTTGTCTGTTCTGTTGCTGCGATGAAAGAAACAACAGCTGCTTTCGCACTTTTAATTTCTTCGCCTCTTTTATGGCACTTCTAAATCTTTTTTTATTTTTGAACAAGAAGTGAAACTCGTTTGTCACCCTTAAGTGACGTAGAATCCGCCTCTGAAGGAGAAAGGGGAAAAGAACAAAATCCTCTCTCAGATTTTTATAAAAAGGAAATTTTAAGCTTTACATTGTGTTACAAATTTATTTTATACTTCAAATGGAATCTTAACATTAATATGAATATTTTTATCTTTGATTACATTCTTTCTTCATTTTTCGGGAATACTGTTCAAATATAATCTTCGTTAACATTTTATTAAAGTCTAGATTTCAGTCATTTGTAATTTTCCAATTTCATAAAAACGCTGTAAAGGTAAATACAGGCATACAAAAAATGTTTATTTTGTACGTGCGTCTGTAAATGTAGTAATCCGCATAAAAATATTTTTTATTTTGAAATTGAATTACTACGTAAACTCAATTTAAAAAAGAAGTTGAATTTGCATGGTTTAATTTTACCACATGAAAGTTTATGCAGAAAACAAACTTTAATGGTTAATATGACAGACTTATTCGCCTGGAAATTTTTACCTGTAAAATGTAGCCATCATCCATTTTCCCATGATTCTAAAATAATGAAAGGGTTAATTTGTAGAATTATTTTTGTACTACCTATTTCAATAAGATGGAAAACAAAAAAAATATTGGATGAAAATAAATGTATTTCTGCATGAATTGTTAATCTTTTAAAATAATATTAACCTTAAAACTCCGTTTTAATCATTTCTATACAATACACAATATACAATACTATATACAATATACAATTTATTCTATACAATATACAATTTATATCCATTTTTTTAAATCTTAATCTTGTGTGTGTGTGAATGAATAAAACTATTACTAATTAAAAAGTGTATGGAACTCTATAAGAGAAAATATGACGCACAAAAGTTATAGAGACATAAAAGCTTTCAAACAGTAATAACAGATAAATAAATGAGAAATATCATATTATTCTTAATTGATTACATAAATTATTTTTAACATAAATTTTTTTATAAAAAATTGATCATCTTAAATGAATTTATTAAATTGGTTATCTCGTATATGAAAAACACTATAGACATCGACGTAACGACACAAAAATACAATATATGTTTAAATACACGCTTTAAAATACACAACAGTACAATAAAAATATGGAGAAAAATCATGCCAATAATTTAGCACAATATTCAATTGATTTTATCCGTCCTCTTTGAGATAAAATATGCAATTGAATAACATGCATATATTTCGATGAATATGTCGAGGAATGCATAACATTAAAAATCGATATACATTGACATTTCTTTGAAAGGTTAACTCGCCTGTTTAGTATGATTGTCACTGTTTTTCTGGAACAAATTTCCTGGCCACTAATGGTATTCTCGGGTATGAAGGTCTAGGAAAGACAGTTTATTCTATCAGCACTGTCACAATTTCGTCATCAATTGTTATATTAAATGCCAGCTGTACACAGTCAACGGACACAATTGAAGGATTTTTGTAAAGTTATATTTGTTTGTAGTTGGATGTTGCACTTATAGAATTCTTTCACCCAATACTTTTTCCCGATGATCAGCAGAAACATAATTTCAAGGTGGAATGATAGATATTTCATATTACTGGGAAGTTGAGAGAGTTGTACTGTACACCAATTCTGCACATGATGACGTGTTGTCTTCCTTGACATCAGTCCGGATTCCTGAAAGAAGTATTTGAATCATTTCTGGCCACTTAGTGTTCTCGTCTGCCTTTATGGATGATTTAAAATGGCGATGAATTCTCACATGATCTTATTGATAACTGGATGATACACTGTAGTGTAAATTTAATTCGTACTTTTCAAAATAATTAATCAAATATATCAAAACAATCAATAAATAATCAAAATAATCGTAATTCGAGATTTCAAAATATGGATACAATTGCATTACAAATGGTTTCGGCTATCAAATCAAAAATCTATCAATTATTATTAATAAGTAGATATAACTATAGGATGTAGGTAATGGAGCATATTGTAGAATGTAATATATATCCTATACAATTCATTTATTTTTAAAATGCAAAAATTTAAAAGGTTTACAAAAGCTTTTTCTGTTTCTATTTCTGTAAAAACTTCCTAAGCACATTTGATTTTATAATAAAATTTCTGTTTTTCAACTGATACTTGAGTGCAGTTCATTAAATTTAAGAAAAGTACCTTTCAAAAAGTGAAAAAGTTTCTTCGTAGAATAATCGTTTTCATAAATATAAATCTTTCTTTACAAGGAAAATTCTCTTTTACAAATGAAAAATCTCTTCTATAAATAATGAATCTGACTCGAGAAAATACGAAAATATATTTTAAATAATAATAACACAGATATACTTAGTTCATTTTTCAGACCATTCAAATTCAGTCATCTTAAGCATTAAGAGAGATCACAATGAAATGTTAATTAAATAAAAATCCCTCCATCATTAATAAAGACGGCCCAGCTAAATTACCATTTTATTTGAAATGTGTGCAAAACACGGTGGGAGTCAAATGCAAATCCAGTTACTCCTGACGAATGGCATGCAAACTAAACATTGCAATTGCTATCTCAATTTATTACCAAGCCGCTGACAACGCACCAATAAAGAGAGATTTTAACAAGATATTTGGAGGGAGAAACAACAGGGGATAAAAGGCGACCTTAAATTATAAGAGAGAACAGGCTATAAAGCTTAATTACTTAGAGTAATTACGTGGAAAGGAATTGTAATTGGCAACTGTATTCGTTGTTCGTATCTGGGATGAGAAGGAATAATTTAGTTTAATATCGTCTTTGAGGATTTCGGAAGCCATAAAGTGGTTTGGGGGGTACCACTGCTGACTTTATCGGCAAGGACTAATTGTTATGGCTTTCGTCCTTTCCTCAAAATCTTGGATTTACTATGCTATCCTTAGATATTACTTTCACCCATGTGAATACATTTTTTCTTGACAAGTTTGGATTCTTAAAAATCTTCGAGAGACCAGGAAATCAAATCATAAAAGTAATGCAAGAAGTATGCCGATTCAGCGATTCTTGACACTTTTTGTTTGACAGTAATAGAAAATATTATATTTAAACATGCGTTAGTTTAAGTTTTAAAATATTATTCATGTACTATACTTTATTTATAATATGAGACAGATTTGTTGCTTATGTGTCTTATAATCCAAATATGACTTAGTTGCTTGCAAATCTTTACTTATCAATTTTAATTATTTCAAATAAATTTAATAGATTGATGTATTTATTCATATAATTTTAGGCAGTCAAAAATATTGGGTTGTTAGGAAAGTAGTTTCGTTTTTCTCACCTGCATAAATTTTTTCTAGTAAAAACCAACTATTTTATGAGTATTTAATCATGTTACTACTAGCAAGATGGCAAAAGACATTGGACGAGAATTGATAATATGCAATTCAATAAAATATTAATTTGTTATACGTTTTTCATTTTAATAAAAAACGAAATTGCGTTTCAAACAACCCAATAAGAAGTGTCTTAGAAATTTTCTTTCAATATTACTTTTGTACTTCTTAGTTTGTTAGCAGTACTTTTGCTTGTTTGCCTTAACTCTTATTTGAACTATACTAATTTTTTATATAAGCTATTTTTCTTATTGTATGAAATATAATTATATTTTATAAACAGTGATTTATTTTTAACAACAACAGTATTTTCAATAATGCCATTAAAATGTTTCTAAAATAAATGAAAATTCTTTTAAGAGCACTTGAAAAAAAAGGATTAATGATGATTGCTTTTAAAATCCTTCACAAACAAGTACCTCAAAATTATCATACAGACAAACTAATCTGCAATAAAAATCTTTTCATTCATTGCAGCCTTTGGGTACATTTGATGCACTTAAAAGTTAAAAACATTATGCACTACTTTGATTAAAGTTTCACATGATCTCATCAATACAAATTGCTTTAAAGTTGTTGCATCATCATACAAGAATATACATTTATGAATAATGTAAAACAAATTTTTCACAAAATCTACTCCTTTTATGTATCCAAAGAACTGAATTGTTCCTATTAGAGAAACGTTTTTCTAATAAATATGCATTTAAATAGCTAAAGATTATTCAGCTATAGATATCAGTATGTCGCTAGTTTTATCGCAAGAGTCGTTTACCTCTTTCTTTATTGATATGATTTTTTCATTTATGACCTGTGGTTATTTACCTCAATTTCTAAAATATATATTTACACAGCAGTTACATTAATCTTACCACAGTGCTATTTTACTTAAATAATTTACGAATGGATTATAAATTTCATAGTTTCAGAAATATTTCCACTCTCAAGTTGAAAACCAATTTATCATACACATTTACAAGTAGAATAAATTGATTGTTTTATTCATTATGAAAATGAAGGATATATCCAACGGTATATTCAAATTGCATGTAAAAATCAATTCTCTCTCTAGCAAAAGAAGTGTGTCATCACACATGTATGTAGATAATTGAATTATCATGCATAACAAAAATATTCAGATACACATGTGATTCATGATTCTATAAACTGAAAAAATAATAATATTGTCTTAAAACTGATTTAATTTTTTACATAGCAGTTGATTAATTTAAGATTGAAATTATAAAAACAGGAACTGTGAGTAATACAGAAATTTATATTTTAAAACCATTCAATTCTGTGGCTGTAGGCGTATATATAAATAGAGCATTCAAAAACAAATCACAATATTTTATATCTCAAAAGTGCTTATTAACATGAAATACAGTGATTTTCGATTCAAAAGTTTGAAGAATTGGAACGTTTATTATATTTCCCTATTGGTAATGGATTTTATTAGCAACTAACTTTACATAAAAAAAAATAAGCATGTATAGTTGTTGATTGCAATCAAATGTAAATAGTGGCTATGGATTAAATAGTAAAGTCATAATAGATTTTTATAGTTCTTTACTGTTTAATGTGACAGTTAAATAAAAAGCCAGAATTTTGGTCTGATGATACATGAAACAAAAAAGTAATCCCTAGTGTAAATAAGTAACTGCCTTTTAATAAATCTGAAATATAAAGTGTTTTTTTTTAACTGTAAATAAAAATTTTGTTCTTAAATTATAAATTGTTATAATAATTGTCGAAATTTAAATAGTTTTTGCGTAATAATTTTTATAAATGATATAAATGCAATAATTCTATGTTTAACGCAAAATAATTAATTCAAATGTTTTTTTTTATAATTAAACATTTATTTGAATATTAATTAAGCTGTTTGAAAGTTTAAAATGTGTAGGATTAATTAAATTTCTTATATAAGATAAGGCAAAATGTATTATTTTTCATTTATATATTTTTATATTCCTTTGAGAAGAATAATTTGCTCTTCGAAAGAGAGAAAGAACGAGAGGAATAACTTGCTCTTCAAATTAAAACTGATTCATCAATAGTTAAATTAAAAAAAATAACTTTTTCATACAATAGCTTTATAAAAATATAACGATAGTAGTTTAAAAGTACTAAATTACGACTGTGAGCCCCTTGCTTTGAAGAGTTAGATATAGGAGATAATCAAATATCTTTCTGAAAATAAAGCAAGTTATATTACTTTTTATATGAATGCTATTCTTTTTAGATTGGATGGATTCAGTTCACAAAGATATTGGAGCTCAGAAAGCTTTATATTCTGAAGTTATAGCTTTTTCCATCTCTTAAAAGTTTTTAAGCATGAAACATAACTTTCCTTTTAAAGTTTTATCTTAGTATTTGAAAAGTTCGCGAAAGGTTTTAGCTGCTCGATACATGTCACATTTGTGGTTGAATTGTTGGCGTGAATTCTATATTAAATTCCAACAAATTTAAAATAGGAACTTAAATAAGCAGGCTGTTTTGAACTGTATAAAGAAAAAAAAATTCGAATTTTTAAATGATTCCAAGTTCCTGACTTTTAAACTTCTAGAAAATGAACTGCAAGAGAAATTCTTTCACCGAAAAGAAAAACTAGAAAAATAGAACGAATACATAAACAGCATTTTTCGTGAAACCAAAAACTAAAAATATATATAAAAGTCACAGGACGTAAAGTACCTTTAACCGTCTCAAGAAGAAAAATGGAAAGCAGAAACAAAACAGAGCAGAAAACGAAGTGAGTAAAGAAAAACGTCAAAATAAACAGAAAAAGTAATAAATGAGTGAATAAATGTAAGAATAAAGAAAGGAAAATTTTTTTCTCAAACCTCACAAATTTCTCTAGAGAGTAAAAGTTCCAGAAGAACGTGATAGGACATATTCTCAGCCTTCTTTTTGCGTGGAATAGTGGGATGTTTAATGCATCACCTGTCTCTTGGATTGGATTGGCCACTACTCTTGAACCAGGGACAGTTTCTGCTTTCCTTTGTTTCGTTGCCATCCTCTCAATTTACCGGTAGCTTAGCCTCCTATTTTACCAGAATATTTCTTTACTTAAGTAGCTTGGTTTCTTTTACTGATTCTTTCCAGATAGAATAAAAAATGGTGCCCGATTCAAAAAGAGTAAATGAAAAATGTTAATCATTTATAACATCATTGAGAAAATAAAACGGAGTCGTGATCGTGAATAATAATAAACTCAGATTGAAAATTATATGACTTGGTATTCAGCTGCGTTTGAAAAGCTGAAAAATCGTTTGAAAAATGAAAAAAATCATTCAAACGATTTCATTTAAAGCAGGATACGTCATTAGAAAATTCCCTATTTCTCATTTTATGCATAAGCTTATTTAATTGTTAAAAAATTTTTTATTAAATTTTGTTTTTGGTTTAATATTTTAAACTTTTTTCAACTAATTTTACAATTGTATTTTATGCATCCGTATTCTTGTTTTGTTACATAATTTCAAAATTCATTTCAAAAATCATTTTTGAATTAAAATTAGATTAAATAAATATGTTTGGTTAATATTTAAATGTTTTGATTATAAAAACTTTTAAATTTAATTATATAAGAAAAAGAAAGCTTTATCTTATGTTACTGATTTATTCGAAATCAGCAAATTCTATATTACACAAGGATTTCTATTTTTAATTTTGATTGAAATCAATAGTTTTTATATTAAAACTTTTTATTTTGTAATGCTCGATTTAATACAATATAAAATAAAACAATTTCATATAAATTGTATTTTAAGATATTTTGTGAAACAAGTGTAGTCAATACTAAATTTTCTACTCATTAAAATTATTTAATTAAATAGACTAAGATAATTTCAAATGCTGTTAAAAAACATAGTCAACCCTATGAAGTACTAAACATAAGACAATAAAATCCACATTGATTCATATTAATAGCTTCTTAGTTGAAGCATAATAGAAGTGAGGCAGTTTTGTTGTTTTGTATCGTTATATGCGATTATAAATGTGATGTTCATGTTTACTATAAGTTAGATAGAGATGTTTTTTAAAGAATCATTTCATCTTTATTAACGCATATCAGAAAACTTACTATCTTTATTGTGATTTATTATTGGAATAAATCACCTTAGTTTGTTCTAAGGCATTTTAAACAACATTAAAATATCTTGATGAATTAATTGGGAATGAACTATGAAACATCAAATTTGGTAGTCAAATAAAGAATACTAGACTCAAGAGAAAACACTCATGTCACATTGCGAATATTAATATAAAAAGTAAATAGTTTTTAAGCCAAGTGTATATACTGTTTCCACAAGTTCTGTTGGCAGGATGTTACTTTAAAATTGTTATACTGACTGGTAGTAAGTTACATCTGATTCGACACTTCGGTCACGTTCTGTTGGCCGGATAATTAATACAAAATACAAAATTTGAGAGTGGAACTGAGGGTATTTTTCTTCTTGTGATGACTTTTTAATGTATTCTAATTCCATAACTAAAATACTACTATTGAGTACTATTTTAAATGGGGGGATTCTTTAGATTGTCTTCCATTTACAGATTCTTCAGCTATCACCACAAAATGGGACCCAACAGAAAACTGACCCAACATATAAGCAACATCGTTTAGAAATCAGTTTCATGAATTTTTAAAAATAGAAAATTTACAGAAATAGTTGTAATGTGATAAAAAAAATTAATTGGAAAAAGCAAAAATACTTTTCGGTAAAAATATAGTTTTGATTGAAAATGACTACTTTGTATTAATTTTTTTATATCTACTGGTTATTAAATTTTAAGCTAAACTAAAATAAGCCTAATACTACATGATTGATGTATTAGGTTTATTTTTAATATGTGTGTTGGATTTGATTAAAAAACTATTCCCTTTTTTAGTTTTCAAATCTAGGCTAAGTTAAAAGTATATAAAGAAATATTTATTAGTTTGAAATATGTACAGAAAGTTTTTAGGATTTAGAATTTACTCAAGAAACTTTTAATAAGTTTTAAATATGCTTTATTCATATAAACATCACATTTCTTGCATAAACATGTAAATCCTTTTTATATATATATCGTATGTGATCTGAACTATGAGAGAATTTTTATTTGTGTGATTTTAAGTTAAATATAACATACATATAATTTATATATATGTAAAATAAGTTAATTACATGTAAACATCATAATAAAAATGAGGGATTCAAAACATTAAAATTTGTAAAAAGTTATATCACAAAGAACTTTTAACAAAATTTTGATTTCTTACACAAAACTTTAAAACATAAAACTCTTAAAACTTTGAAATATTGTTATTCTTTAAAGATGTATATTTTACGATCCAATATATATTTTGTTATGATAATATGTACATTATAAGAATATTTTGAAAAAAAATCATAAAGTTACAAAATTTAAAAGTTTGCTTAAAAAATTACTTTTTAAACTTTTATATTTAAAAAAAGTGGAAAATATATCAGAGCTAATTTTTATTATAAATCACATTCTTGACAAATTTGAACAAAATATTTTTTGAATGTATTTTCAAAGTTAAGTAGAAATAAAATGAATTTAAATTTTATCAGAGTATTACATGAAAAATCTAAAAAAAAAATCTTATTCTGAGCATAATTCTGAAAAAAATGTATGGCCTTAAAAGCTTTAGGAAGCTTGAGAAGAAAAAAAAAACATTATTAAGTTATATAGATTGAATTTTCTAAAAATGAAAATTTGATTTAAGAAATGTTGAAATAGTGAAGTACATTTGAGAGCATTTTTGATTTATAGATGTTCGTTCATTCGTAACTTTTTGAAAAAATTTAAAATTTAAGAATATTAATTCATTTTAACAAAATAATACTGATTCCCATTTAAGAAAATGTTTTTGAATGAATATTAAATACATAATACAAGTATTTTATAAATCTAATGCAGAAATTTAAATTTATAGAAAATGTTTTTGAAAACTAATATTTTACTTCTATGATTACACACATGGAAAACAATAAATTCAACAAAATGAAATATTGTAGAAATCACAAAAATAAAATTTGTTGGTATTTCACACAGAAATTAGTATTTTTACACTTAAAATCTTAAATTATATTTTTTCACTTCAAAATGAGTATACTATCATTATTTATGCTGTATTGATTTAAATATCGAAAATTTGTATAAAATCCATATATAATTTAATCGCTATGAAAGCCAATTGATATGTAATTTAACATTTATAAATAAAATTGTATTAATTATAGTCAAATAATATAAAAATTAAATATAAATCAAGTAGGCTATGTTAAAAAATTTTATGAAAAAATAGAAAAAGTAAACATATTTTTAAAACTTTCAAATTATCAAACATTCAATAATAATAAAAAATACGATTGTTTATTTGCGTGTATATTGTGTTACTATACATATGAATGAATCACCATATAATAACGTGACACAATAATTGTTGCGACATTAAAAGAAGCAATCAAAGTTTTTATTGTTTTTTATTGAA
This sequence comes from Latrodectus geometricus, assembly GCA_026290005.1. NCBI lineage: Eukaryota > Metazoa > Arthropoda > Arachnida > Araneae > Theridiidae > Latrodectus > Latrodectus geometricus. The sequence continues at coordinate 27,445 of JAPDSC010007928.1, read as the reverse complement.
GAATATCATTAACTTATGAACAAAAGCTTACAAAATCTGTAATTAAATATACAGCAAAGAAAAATATTATTTGTATTTATTTACAATTTAATATATTACTAATTTATTTTATTGTAATAAAATGCAATGAACAAAACTATCAACATATTTAAAATATATTTACTTGTTGTCGTAAGAATTCATTAAATTATAATAATTTAATGTACGGTAATAAATTTGCAAGTATCATATAGAAAATAAATTTATATGTTATATTAGCATAAAAAGTTTTTAAAGGGTATATAGCAACTGTAACTAATTAGGAAAGTGAATACAGAAATTATGTACATTGTTACTATAAGTTTATTAAAAAATCAAACAATAGTTGATTAATGAAAAATTAACTTCTAAATTTAAAAATTATTAAATTATATAATTGCTTAGCAAAAAAAAAAAAAACACTAAAACATTATAAGCATATCACTGATTTTACATCATTCTGTCAATTATTTAATTATTTGTTCTGAATTCGAAAGAAAAATTTGCAATACTTTCATAAGTAAAGATGAAATATGAAAATATTTTTTGATACTTGTGTAAGATATGGATAAATATTTTTCTAATATATGGAATAAATGTTATTCAACAAATAAAGAAAATTTTTATCATTTAGATTAAAAAACAAAGTAAGTCGATATTTCTTATTAATCTGATATAGATATTTTATAATAAGTACAAGTTATTGGAATTCATAACCAATATTATTATGAAATTTATCGTTAACTGTTTAACAAAAAGAAAATTATAGCTTATGCTACTACACTGTGACTGTTATCTAAAATTATTTATTCCGGATAAAAAGTAATCAATACCGTTAAAAGTTTTATATAACAGTTTTAGAATTATAGGCTTCAGTTAAGTAATTGTATCTGTAAAAGAAATTTCAATATAAATCTAAGCAAATTGTATACCTGTTCAAACATTTAATATTGAGTAGTATGCAATATATTTATTTATTATTAATAAATGAACAATAACACAGATAAATTAAGGGAGTGTAGATATATTTAAATTCGGTGATGTTTAAAATTAATTTCACCCAAATTATTATTAAATGCATTAAATAAGAATATACAAATGTCATTATTAAAAACATGAATGTTTATACATATTTTAAACCAAAATTGTTTTAAAGACAGGGTTATGCTTGTGTTTGTGTGCTTGGTATTATTTTTATGTTTTCATACTTCTTTTCCTACTAATCTTACGAATTCAATGAAAAGTCGGGAATGTTAAAAGAGAGGATGCAAATTATTAGTTAGATAAGACTTGGTTATCAACTCTAAGCTCTTTAATCATCAAAAAGTGAGGGAAGAATATTTATAAAGCATTTCCTGATATAAAGGTTTTTCTTCAATGGGAGAAAGAGATTTACATTAAAGGAAAAAAAAATTCAGAATAAAAAGGTAAAAATCTTGCCAAAAACATTTTGTATAATAAATTTCAAAGATGAGAAGTTAATACACACACATAATTGGTACAAAACGATGATGGAAATAACTGAAAGTAAATTTTTAAGAAATTAATAATAAAATATCATGAAAATGAATTAGTTTAAGATTCCTAATATTTTCAGTAATTTATTTTTATTTTATGACTCTTATAGCTAAAAATATGAAGATAACCGTTATTATAAATGTTTCGTAACTCTTTTTTCTATGATCATAAATGGGGGATTTTTTGAGAAAAAATATTTTGCAAACTTTCAAGAAAAAATTTTCATTGAATGATTCACTTCTATTCATTTTGAATGCTATTTCCAATTATCATCTTTTCAAAAAATGACTCGTAAAAAACAAAAAGGAAAAATAGTCATATTTAAAAATAATTCCCTTTTAACTTTATTCAATGGAAAATAAAACTTCAGAAGCGAATATATAAAATAACAAAATTGTAACTTGAGTTACTAAAAAGCCTTTGATAGATATAGAAAACCATGTATCTAAGAAATTAAGATAACTAAAAATTCTAAATGTACTATCCATAAAAGGTATATGTGATTAATAAATTATTTATTATCTGAGCTTGAAGAAAAATAATAAGAAGTATAATTTCAAAAATTTTCCTACACAACGTGAAGAAAAATTATATATATATATATATATATATATATATATATATATATATATATATATATATATATATATATATTTACCCTATTTAATACAGTACTAAGTTTATGAATATACTCTGTGCTTTATTCATTCACTAGAGTCATTACTTGCCTCAAGTCCAAATGTCTTCAAACTCCATCCTCGTATACCAGGCACATTGAAAACTAAATAATAGAATATTTCTAACTACATTGAGTTTCACATATATATTGAAGTAAGATTATTTTAACCATTCGTTAAAAATGCTTTCCATAAATTATTTGAGCTTCATTTCCTGTTTTCGATAATAATCTGTATCAATTTTATTAATTGACACATTGATTAAAAATTATAATATTTATTTTTATCCTCATTGTTTAAAAATCATCAAAATTGAATACATTTCATTGAAAATATGCAAAATAAATAGGTTATAAGTTTTAATAAAGAAATGGACTCATTGCTGTTCTGCTATGAATTCATTTTTTTCTCCAATGGCGGTCAAATGGGTGATTAACCCATTTTTTAGCCACAACAAGGCCAGAAACGGCTACTCATTTATCGTTACCCGGTGGGCACCTGTGAACCAAGTCACGGAGGCGAGTAGCACTACCCACGTCACACCCGTTTATAGGGTGGGCCACATTCATCCATCAGAGGAAATTACAAGAAACACATACAAAGAGAAAGTAAATCCATGCCCGAGCCTGGATTCGAACCCAGGTCCTCCTCATCCGTAGTCCGTTACGCTAACCAGTAGACAGGTTGGGCGGCTTTAATGAATTCATAGAAAATTTCAAAAAGAAATTTATTTTTATTGCAGTCCAGAGCACTGCCCATCAATCCGTCGAGATACGACGTAATTGCGTGATGACAAAAATAATTAAAAATAATCATACTTATACGGGAATTACTTAAGTTTTGATAGAAACTATCAAAATACTTATACTGAAATATTATAAAACTGATTTTGTAATAAATTTAAAGCTCTTCGTATGAGTTTCCAGTAAAATGTTTTAAAATGAAGCTTACTCGAAATAGTTGGCATTAACACGAACTAACTTATGTGAAACTAAATTTGATGAGAACTACTTGCTTAAAACTTGTGTGAAGAAATATTGCGTGAAAACGCATTTGTATTACAAAGTTTAGCGATGTATGTAATGAAGCTGCGCATAATGACTTTGATGGATGGGGTGGAAATATTTCAGGATTTCCAGCCTGTATTGCTCAAGTTTTACTAACGATTTTAGACATGTTTACGCTAAGCAGAATTGACCATATTGGAAAATTCTTTTATAACTTCGGGTTATTTCAATTTTATTAATGTAATAGAATTTCTATTCGATAAATTTGTCTTGTTATACATTTCTAATTGAATATATTCTATTCACATTTTATTCAGATATTTGGCAAGCATTTGGATTTTTTATTTTTATATTCAAGTGGGAATCTATGCGATAGTTTCTCTGTCTTTAATAATGCTTTCGATTTATTTTATTTTTTGAATTATTGATTGATTGTAATTAGTTTCAACTTCATCACTGAAAATAGTTCATTTGTTTATTGCTTATTCTATAGAATCTTCACTCAAATAAATTCGAAATGCATTTTCGCTTGTTTCCGTATAAGGAAGAACAAAGTTTTATTCTAAATTTCTTTGTTGTTTTTCATTTCCTTAATTATTATAATTTTTACTTAAATCCTTTTTTGGATTATCAATTTACTCAATTAGTTTGAAATTTCAAACGGTATCTTCACTGTTTCTTTCAAATAAATATTACATTACTTTTTAATTTTATTTTTTGTTGTGGTTGTTAAAACTGTATTTGTTATATTACCTTGAGTTATTGCTTATTTGTATGCATTCGTTCAAATTTAAAATACGTAGACATACATAAGTGCAAAATTATAAATATCTATATACCAATAAACTGTAGAAAATGTAACTATTTACGTATAAAATTCATTTTTAATTATGAAGCTTATTTACGTACTGTTTTGAAATTGAAACTGTCAAAAATCACAGATAATATCCTTAATAATGAAATTTATAGTGTCCATGATATCAATATTTATAAATCAGAAATTATTGAAAACAAAATTCAAGGAAATATATTGCATGCTTGAGGTTTAACTGTTTTACAAAAGATTTGTAAGTTATTTTATCTAATTGAAAGATAAACTAGTCTTTTTTTTGGGAGTCTTTAATTTCCATAAAAATTTCTATAAATGCATAACTTTTTGAAAGACATTTATTAGAGAGATGTATAAGTATTATTGAATCAGAAGTACTCATCTTGAATAATGATTATGCAGAATCTTTGCTTACAAATTGCTAAAAAATTTATTCAGTTTTTATTTCCAGTATAATATATATCTATATAAATATATTTATAGTAATAATTTTATTGCATTTTTCCTTATGAAGAGCAGTTATGACGTTTTGTAATAGTATAAGTAAATAATGTCGGTAATAGGAAAATTTAATAAACCATTCTCAATGATTATAGAACTCTCGTATGCTGAAAAATATTTGTAACATGATTTTAGGATTAAAACACTACAAATAAAACAGAGATACAAATTTTATGATTTTTTTAAACAGTTTAAGGAGATTTCTAAGGTTTATCACATATTATTTTTTAAAATATATTATAAATTCAATAAATTGAAATTTATTGCAGCTACAAGTACTTCATGAGGTCATTAAGCTAATTGTGTTAGGTTCCTTAAATAGCGCCATCTAACGAACGACATATCTTTATAATGTATGTAAGTGTTCTATCTTTATTTTATGAGATCTTGATTTTTTTTTTGAAAGCACACGAATAGCTGCTGACATTGTTCCGGGATGGAAAGACGATCGAGTGTAAGCAACTGAACTTCATAATGTCGCTGATGTTAAGTATTTATAATTTTTTTTAATGTCACGTTTTTTTGAGTTAAAATTAATTTGTTTTTAGTGTTACTTTCACTGCAGACTTAACTGAAGGCATCCGGCTAGATTCGAAAATCGTGGGAGTGATACGCAGTTATGGAATCTCTCTTGTTTTCCAAGCTGAAAATTTTTGTTATTCGTGTAAGAATACAAGAATAATATGTTTAAATTTGCAGTTTAATTAGAACATCTTAAACTGGGATTAAATACTATGAGCATCATTGCTCTTTATAATCGATACTAACGAATTTGTACAAAATTTATGAGTATTATTGTTTTTGATAATCAGTACAACCAATACTGTAATTAAATTAAAGTACTATTGGTCATTCCAATTGGTATAACCAGTATTGTGTTAAAAAAATTTGTATCATCACTGTCAGAATGAAGTATCATTTAAATAAGATATATAGAGAGGTTGATTTATATGTGTTTAAACTTAAATTTTCAAGTATTTTTTATGTATTTATGTTTTGTATGGAGTTTTTGTAATGAAAATATTTTCTTTGTGAAAATAATATATATTTTGAGCCATGTTTCATATAAGAATAGTTTATATAATTTCGAAATTGTCATATTCAGTGCAACAATGTATTAATTAATTTATTAAATAATTGGCTGTTTAATTGATTTGAATAAGTTTTGATTCAACATTTTACAGATTTAACAGTATTGATTTATTTTAGCATCATTGAAAATATTTATTTGAAGTAAAATAATATTCATGGTGTAGGTATATAGTTTATACTTTTATGCGTTCATTAAATGTTTCTCTTAATTCACAATTTTTGAAAGAAAGCTATTTTAAAATTTTATATTATACATGATAAATTGTTGTGTATATGTTCAACGAATCAAAACAACTTGAATTAGTGATATTCAAGTAAAATCGAAACTAAATATTTTTAAAACGAAATTGATTGAATTTATTAAACTTTGAGATTGAAACTTCTGTGAGTGTGATTATTGAAATTATTTACTTTTTTGAAAAAATAATACATTTTTATTTTCTTTTTACTAATAGGACTACATTTTATAACTCAAACAGTTTACAAAAATAATAGTGAAGTTACATCAAATCTATAATAATTATTACTTAGGTAAATAAGATTTATATTTATGAATACTACTTTTTTTTTTTACTTTTTCAGTATTAAAATGTTAAAAACCTCACTAATAGCTTATTTATTTTGTTAAATTATTTTATTACACAAATTTAATTATCTCATTATTTTTTGTTACTTAAATTTAAAATGAGGAAAAAATATCATTTATATCTAATTTAAATAGTAGTATTTTAAAAACATCAAACAAATATGCACTTCAGTTATTAAGTAATCTCTACCTTTCTTTTGTTAATTATTTTAAATTTTATTTTACATAATATTGAAAGTATACAGAATATTTCTCTAAATGAATTTAATATAAACTTTTGAATTTTATTTTAAAATCCCTTTAATATGCTCAGAAAAAATAAAATATTTTTACCTAAGTTATACCCATATTTTTGTGACGAAATATTAAATAAAGAAAATCTGAAATCTAAGATTAGATTACACTTTACTCAATAATCTGAGTAATGCAAAGAAAATATTTCTCTGAAAATAAATAAATTTCTTAAAAACAAATTTCTGAAATTAAGTAAATTTTTTAACATTTTTTAATATAATTTTAAGAAAAATATTTAAGAAAATGGAAAAATTATTCTATAAATTAGTAATTTAATTTAAATTAGTAGTTTATATATAAATAATTTATTATATATATAAATTATTTATTTGTATTCAAATAAATAATCAAAGTCAAAAGTCAAAAAAGAACAGAAGTTAAAGGAAAACGTGATATAAAATTGCAGATTGAGTGCTGAAATTTACTTTTTTGTATTTCTTACATGGTTTAAATTTTTTAAAACTTAAATTAAAATTTATGCAAATATTCATCAAGTGATTTTTATAAAAAGTGAAAAAAGACTAAAAGATTTGAAAAGTGTATTTTTGAAAATTATATTTCAACATTGTGTATTTTCAATATTTTAACAATAATTACAGCAAACAAACTAATAAACAACGGAATATTTTTGAACAATAATAATTACAGAATAAATTTTTGTATATTTCGTATCGCGCGTGATTACATCTTATATAAAACACTTAGAAATCTTGCAAAGTAAATAAATCTTTGGATAATAATAAAAAAAAGATTTTGTCCAAAATTGTTGTTTTTAATAATTTTTTTATTGATTTCTGAATTAGGATTATGAAAAAAAGAAGAGAAATGAAGAAGGAAAAAGTTTGACCTCCGTTAAGTTGAAATGCATGGATAATTATTTTTGAATTCATTCATTCTATTTTGTTGAAGGTTCAATTTGTCAAACGATTACAGAAACATGAATTATTTTTTATTTTCCTATCTAAGAAATCGAAGATAAATAATCGTTCATTTTAAGGATTGTAAGAGAAGCTTAAGAACAGCAATTTTTCAACCAGTGTAATCCCCATGCCTAGAATAGTTTGAAATTGTTGAATTAATTCCCCCAAACTCGGTTCTGGAACTGAAAAAAAATCCAGGCAATTTCCAGATGATTTAAAATTTCAGAAGAGAAAGAGGAACCCTCACATGACTACACTCGCATAATTCATTGGAGATTAATTTTCATGACAAAAGAGAAAGTACAAAGAAATAAATTTATTTTATTATCTTGGAGTTTTCTAATCAAAATAGTTCTTTTCCTGGGAAATTATTTTTAATGTTGAAGTAACAAACTGACACTTAAATAATAGTATTAAATTTTTTTGAACAAATAAGAATTTAATTATTTAATCTGAATTAACACAAACGCAATATCAGCATGTATTAGTTTCATCAATGATATAAAATTTTGCACAAATTTTGGATAAAATTATTTTTACTTGGATTATATTATTTTTTTTACTTAGGTGATCTTCTTATTGTGATTTGTTTAATTTTATTACAGGAATATATTAAAAGTTGATGAAGGAAATATTATTATGCTTTTATAACCACTAAAGAGTTATCGGATACGAAAACTGCCACAAATAATTGTGTGGATATAATACGAGAAGTATAAATATATCTTCATTTTGAAATTTTCAGTCATTCTTCCCACACTTTCTTTCTTTAATACCTTAGTAAAAGAAAGTTTTCACTATTTCGACCCAACAAATGGCGTTACTGTGATGGCAATATTATATACGTATCAACGTAATTTCTAATATCGTAATTTCAAGTAATCGTAATTTCTATTGTTCTCTAATCATAATTTCTAGTAATTGTAATTTCTAGTATCATAAAATTTCTAGTTCTCTAATCTTAATTTCTAGTATCGTAATTTTTAGTATCCTAATTTCTAGTTCTCTAATCGTAATTTCTAGTATCGTAATTTTTAGTATCCTAATTTCTAGTTCTCTAATCGTAATTTCTAGTATAATAATTTCTAATAATAATTTTTAGTTCTCTTAATTTAGACGCACGTTTAAATGCTTAACACGAAAGATCTTCGGCTAGGTCAGTTGAAAAATTACAATTTTAAAAAGTTAGAGAATTCTCAGTGAGGACAGTGCCATTAGATACATTAGTTAGTACATTTAAGATGCATAATTAAATGCACAAACCCTTTCCAGACTTGGCCTTCCACACTAAAAATGTCATTTCGCTTGGACGATATTGCCACAGTGACTTATTTTGCATTGCCAACAGCCATTAGCAAATATGAAAGATTTTCGGTTAAGTCAGTTGTTGATTACAGTTTTAACAACATAGAGAATTCATTATGAGGACAGTGCCATTTCCAATCAGTCCACAATGGACAGTTTTTTCATATATTCTTTTATGAAAAAATTAAAATATTTTAAGGAAATTAGGAAGTAAAACATTATATGTTATCGGAAATTGAAGAAAAATGAAGTCATAAGTAATAGATATGACATAATTGAATAATCAGCCAGCAAAAATTTATTTCCGCCCTTTCTGACCAAACTGAAAATTTTTTTGAAAATACTGCAAAAACATATTGTGTCCAAATATACAGCTTTCTTTTTCAGCTGAGATACGATAAGAAAGTTATCAAGAAAAGAATATGAAAGAAACTCGTATGCTGAGTTTGTCATTTGACATATTTCAAAATAATGAACTGATTGGTAGTACTTAGTTGCTCAGGTCAACAAAAATATGTATTCAGAACTCTTACTTAATAATTTCTAATGAAATTTATCGTAATAATGTGCTGAAATTTATTCAGAAGAAATATTCCCAGTCGAAGATCTTAAAACAATTTTGTTCGTCATTTTGTCTTCTTAAAATATATATAAAATAATCTAAAAATACCTCATCCATTCAAAATAATTTGACACTATGAATATTTTTCTCAAGTAAAAAAAAACAACTTTAACATTTAAAAACTAAGTACGGGAAATCATTCATGTTACTTTTTATTTAGATAGAGAAAAAAATGTAAACACTATACTTTCAGGGAAAATTTAAAACAGATATGATTAATTAATTTAAATGATAATGAAATTCAAATTTCTCTTAGTTTATATAAATATATATGCTTAATCTTTTATACATATATAAAATATATCGCTTATTTTTATTTTAATATTTCATACAAAATTAATGTCCACATCTTAAGCATTTTACATGTATCTTATTTTAAATTCTTTTATAAGTTAAATGTATTGGAGATCCTCTTTCTAAATTAATTTATTACACAAAATATAATTTACTTTTTCATGTGTGGGCGTCTTATAGTGTGATGGTAAATCTTTGGAAACGAATTTGAAATTAAGTCTTAAAGTGAAAGGTCCACACTCATAAAAATTCCCAACGTGATTTCCACTCAAAGAAAATTGAAAAATAAATTATATCAATCATTTATACCAACATCTAAATCCTATCGCGTGGTGCATTTTAATTTTTTGTCAACAAAACGAAAACAAAACATTAAGGAAATCGTGTTTACAACTAGCTTTTCCCGCAGAATAGAAAATTCGGGAATTTATTATTTTTTTTTCCCTTCACTCCCGGAAATGAAACTGAAATCGCTGTAAGGAACCTATTAAAATACTCATCATGCTTAGGAAATCAGAATTTTATTTATTCTGGCTTCTAAAGAGAAAGAACTGAGGGGGAAGGTCAGCAAAGGAAATGAAAGTCAAATCTCTTTTTTTTCCCTTTTTTTCATTTCGAGTTACTTTTATTTTTGATTAAAATATAATGGAAAAAGATGAAGTCAAAAGTTAAATGTCTGAAATAGATAAAGAAAATACACATTTGATTACAAACTTCAATATTTATATCTTTAATACAAGCGATTTATAAATGCTGATGAATAATTAGACATAGTGTAGAATTATAATGTAGAAAATAATTGCAAAACATCAAAATTAACTGAATTTTCTACATGTATGTAGTTGATGAAGTTCAAATTTATGAAAAAGTATACAATAAAAATATTTAAAATAAAAATTAAATTTTCTGTAAAAAACCTTTATCTTAATATAGCATTACTGATAAATGACACTAATAGGATATAAAGTATATTTATGAAAATAAAGTAAATTAAGGCAAAAATTTGTCATTTTTTTAGAAGATAGAATTTAAGAAATAAAAATTATATTTATTAAGAAAATTTTGTTATTATTTTATATTATTACAGTCGACTTTATTTGTTCTATTTAACTACATATTTAACTATATTTGGTTCGCTGATGTAAATATATATGCTTAAAATCTCTCGTAATATTACGTCTAAAATTATAACAGATAAAAGCTACATACATACGATACAGATATGAAGTGAATAAGATAAATCCCATGCTCATAGAGTGATGAAAAATACTAATCTATATACATGTATACAGGAAATTATCAAAGTAGTTGAAATATCTGTAGAAAATTACTTTTTTGAAGTGCTTCGTAAGTTTTAAATTATAATAACAACTAGTTTTTTATATTACTAGTTTTTTTATAAATAGAATATATATTCTGTTAATATGTGACACATTTATTTGAACCCTTGATTTTTTTAAGAGCGTAAAATATTGGAACCTTAGATTTTCAAAATTTTCAGAGGCCGCTTTACAGGAAGCCGCTTTACTGGAGCAAGTATCACAGAAACATCCCAACTTTTAAGAGTTTTTAGTGATGCAGTTTCTAATGTCTTCACAGTATACACACAGCGTGGCAGGAGAAGCTCGACAAAGTAAAACAGTGGACGGGAAAAGAAGCTCAGTGAAAGTCACCGGTGGAGGTCTGAATTGCGAACAACTGCATTAAAAGTGACTTCAAAGCTCAATTTGTATTTGGATTCTCTAATGTCAATGATTACAGTTAGAAATCACTTTCACTAAAAGAGTCTTGACGGCAGAGTGGTGGTTCTAGATGGAATTTTCATGATATGAGAAACCGTATCGTGGTTTTCGGCTGAACCAATTAACTTAATTAACAACAACTTGAAAGGAAGGAACACTAGGGAGAAGTATTGAAAAATATTAGCTGACCTGATCCATCCTAGCTATCATGATCCCTCAATTTCGTTTCTTACAATTGATAGAAATTTTCCAGGATAATAATGCATCTATCGATGCAACAGAACCTGTCTAATGTTGGTCTGATAAACATGAAGATGAAGTTGAAAATCTTTCTTGACCCACACAATAATCTGATCTCAATATAATTAAACCATTATGGTCTATTTTAGAGAGTTCAACACGGAACCGATATCCTCTATTGGCATCTCTTTCAGAACTTTCTCAATATTTCCTTGGAGAATAGTATAATTTTCTTCTAAACACAATTCAACAGTTATTTGAATCGAATATTACACGAATCTAAGATGAGATTCTAAGCCGAAGGTGGTCCTATACCATGCTAAAATAGAATCTAAGGTATTTTAAATATTTTGATAACCATCTGTATATATACATGCATGAAAAAATATAAAATTGTGTATAATTTTCATTAATATAAATCAAACTTTCAAATCATTAAATAGAAGAATCATTCCAAAATGTAGGAAAATTTTTTACAAGATTGTCGAATGTAATTCAAAGGTCACAATTAATTGAATGGTCGAGGTTAATTGGTAGCGTCTTTTTCGTTAAGAAAGTATCTAGAAAGATGGCGTGCATGTATATTATAATAATTTTTAATTTTTGTATGTATTATAAAGCTTTATTCATTATTGAGAATTAACTGGATGAAATAAAATTTTGAATAATGTATAATTTTGATTTTTTTTACTTTTAAAAATCTAATGATCTTAGAAAAATGTTTGGAATTATCAGTTTTTGGAAGAATTTCTTAAATTTCAGTTATAAAAACAAAACTTTATCGCAAAAAGATTTATTCTTTACACTCATAAAAAAGCACATCAATTGCTTTAACAAGAAAACAATACAATATCACTGACAATAATTTATCTTTTAGAATAATAATTTGATTTTATAATAATCTCACACAAAATATTAAGTATAAGAATAAATTTTCGCACTCGAGTAATTAAATTGATTTAGGAATTTGAGCACAACATAAAAAAATCTATTTTATTTTCAAATTAGAAATACATTCAATATTATTAAATCTCTTTGTAACTAGTGGGAAAAACTTGCCACCGTTAAAACGTGTACACACAGCTTTCGCGGAAAATTTGCGTTTGGGAAAATATTTCTACCATATTCGCTTAGCCAAGTTTAGAACAATATTTTGTATCACGAAATAAGCTATTACGAATAAATAATCTAAAAGCAAAGAACTCTTGAAAATTGTTTTTAATAACAAATTTATTTAATATTGAACAAGGCCCTCTGCGCTCTTGTGCTGAATATAAAGTGTTAACATATATGTGGATGTGGATAAACGTAGTATTTTTCTTTCCTAAAGTCGAAAAAAGTTATCTTTTTTTCTAATTACAAAAGATTGAAGGTGACCGACAATGTTATAAACATTTTTCCTTTACTCTTTGTAATTATGCATACTTAGGACAAATTTAAAAAGGGGAAAAATCACGTGTCTGTTTTAGAAACTTGAAGAGTTACGTAATGGAATGATACTTCATTTTAAATTGATAATATCACAGCACAAACATTCTTACAAAAAGTTAAAGTCAACGTTTTGTTTACTGTTTTTATAACACTGTGCCTTGGACTGGATTGGGAAGATATCTATAATTGTTCAGTTCTTGTGTATTGGACTTCATTAATGTCAATGGTATCGTAGATATGGTCTGACTCCAGGCCAGGTGGAATAACAGGCCAGGTGGAATTAGAAACAACAACAAACACTGTAATTATTGCTTCAAAATGAATTATAGCTCTTATTTTAAATTTCAAGAAACAAATTTTCTGTTATAAATGTCATTCTATTTTGAACTGCAATTTTTATTTTATACTGGACAAATATTCAGCTGACAAACAGAAAAGGATTTTATTGATACATAGCTCAACAAAACTTTAAGCAAAATAATTTATAAAATGTGTAGCTATGTCAAAAACGAAACAATTTTTGGAACCAATATATAAATAACTAAATGAAAATTTCTCTTAAATTTGAAAAAATTTTCTATGAACCTAACAATGCAAAATTTGAATTGTCTTATAAATTTTATATGAACTTCAAGCTCAAAATTATGTACAGCTACAATTTATTAAGAGATGTTTTTAAAAATCTCACTGAACGACGACCGTTATGAAGTTTTTAAATATTTACTTTAGTTTGATAATTTATATATATTTACAAAAAAATTGTTTTTGCATTGATTACAATAATTAAATATTTCATACAGGAAGAATTGATAATTAGTATTTGAAAATTAGAATAACAAGAAATTAATTTATTTTGGAAGTTTTCTCAATCGAAGTTAAATTTAAGTATATTACTTAAAATATAAGATATAACTTAGTAATCTTATTCAAGGTATACTCCTAGAAAATTATTAAAAAAACAAATATTATCTTTAAATAGAATCTAACAAAACCTTCAAAAACTCTGGATCAATGTTCGTACAGTGAATTTTTCCTAGATATTTTTTTTACAAAAGCTTTCTAGAATCCCTTGTGCAATGCTCCAGGCTTTTTCTGCTCACACATTAGGCAAATTATTCAGTAAACTATCAGGCAAGCTGTTCAGAGTAAAGCTTATGAAAGCGGCTTCCCTGCCATAATTTAATTTTCCTGCTCTGATCATATTTCGGGCTCTGTATTATGCCCAATAGTTACACCACAACAACTGCATAACTTTCAATATGTTATCTTTATGGAGGTGAACGTCAAACAGAGAGGAAATGCGATGTTTAACAAATTGATTCGTATAAAACACAGGCGCTTCATGAAATATGGATGACAAGAGCCAAGTATAAAATATCAGCGGCGATCTGACTAGAAGAATGGCTTCATTTATAAAAAGGAAAAAAAAAAGTGGGGATACGCTTCAGGCATAGGCTTGAAATTGAATGCGAGACAGACAGATGGACATTTAGACTGGAATTGAAAACAAAAGATAAATTGAAAAAATACCCTTGTCTGATTCAGACCCTGGATCGTATATATTTCGTATCTTCTTTTTTTATTTTTTATATCCGTGTGTGAAAGTTTCCCAGGATCTTCCAAAAAAGACCATTGTTAAGAAAACTATAGGGAAATAGAATTTCTGAATTGTGTTTTTTTTTCCGTCTTTCGTTTATATCATTTTGGCATTATTCAAAATGTTTTACCTGCCTAACATCACCTTTTGCCTCAAATATGAAATCATTCAATTTTTTATTTTGGTATTGAATTTAAGAAGTATAGTAAGAATTAAAAATAATAATGTAGTGAACCATTAGATGTGATTCATTACAAATCATTATAAAAAAAAATTTTGTGCAATTTATCCTCTCTTGTGCAATATTCCTCTCTTCAATTTTATACAGTAAATTTAAAATTTTCCCCTAACAAATCTGAAATAGTTAAAGTTATATGAATTCTAAATTTTACATTTTAATAAAGTACAATATAAACATTAGAACATATTAAAGACATAAATGACCAATTATTTATATTTTTACAAATCACAACAATTGAATGCTACTAGCAATTGGGGATTAAATTTTCAAAGCAAAGCATAGCGTGTATTTCTATTGCACAAATGATATAGTATAAAACCATTCACGGTAATAGATGCTTTATTTTTTCTCAGGCCTATGAACACAATGAATATAGTCTCTGAAGACATATTGAAAAATGTAATTATAATGTTCAAAGATCTTGTAAGCAACAGAATGACTTCAAACATGGTTTCCTATGAAATGGCGATTCATGAAATGCATGAAGATGGATTTATGAATAAAAAAATAAGGCCTTATTTGCATCAAACAAACAGTTTGAAGTTCAGGTACTGATAGCAATGTTTGCTAAATGGAAAACGTCAATTAAATAAAGGTTAGGGGAGGGCATGATCCCCAAAGGCGAAAAAAGTTTGATGATTGTGTAACCTTAGGCCATTATTGTCTGTTATTCAAAATACAATCGTTATAATTGGTTTTATATAACTTATAAATCTTTCCTCCATCTGAATGCTCTCACATCAGCTTTTACAACTTCTGACTTTAACCACGTGACATCAAGATATTGCTTACAGTGGTGTCGTAACCGATCATATCAGCCTACAAACCGACAGAACATAGAGTTCAGTAATAAATTTTGCTTGTCGTTTTTAAATCAAATGACAATAGTAATCATGCATCAAGAGTTTGATAGCAGCATATTTAATACTTACCTCATGTGCGCAACTTTAACAGTGAAATGATGTCAATATATATATATATATATATATATATATATAATTTTTAAAAAATATTTAAATAATTGCAGTGGAAAATGATTGATTTTTGTTAATTTATTAATGATGCAGCATCTGTTTTATTTACAATATTTTGGTAGTTATGTAAAATTATATATCATTATTTAATGTATTAAAAATAAAGGGTACCAAATTGTTACGTAGCTGATGCTAATGTCTATCATAAATGAGGAATTTTAAATATTTTAATGTTTACAAACTTAGTTGAGACTAAAGATGTTAAAATAACTGCAACAAGTAACTAAAAAGTCATACACATGTCGACTGATTAAATTATTACTTGATTGTTAAATGTATATACATATTTAATTTTATTCTCTTTATAGATAGTTTAAATTTCATTTGCTACATTTATTTAATGCATTTTAGCTTTAAATCGATACATATAAGTCTAGAAAAAAATTATTTTTCAGTATATGAACGTTAAGTAATAAACTTTGAGGGAATTTTTAATTGAAATAGTATATTAAAGCAATTAAATTAAGTATTAATTACATTTCTTAGTCTGATAATGAAATTATCCTGCTTATTTCAACAAAGCAGAAACTATCATTCTTTGTGTCCTCAATTCCTTAGGATAACTGAGAAGAAAATAATCAGAATTCCTTGCTATCTTTACTAGTTGCAGTGTGAATATTAAGGGATTTGTAGCTTATGCTAGGACAAAGAACAGTAATATTCCAGCTACTGAATTTTCTTTCCTTTAGTTTCTCCAAGCTGTCAGCAGTATTTGTTATTCACTGGAGATTATACCAAACTTTTTCTTATTATTATGATAAGGAAATTTCTTTCATAAATCATACATTGTTTTTATTTTGATTAGAAATATTTATTCCAGAGAAAAATGATTCATCAGATGCTAAATCTATAATAAATCATGATTGTTTTGAATATTTCTTAATTTATATTTAAGATCATTGTTTATCTTTTCAAAGTTTTTCAAAACAATAAAATATTAACTAAATTTCTAAAAAACACTCATTTTGTTGTGGAATGATATCAACAAAATAAGACAATGGAATAAAAATATCATTATTTTATCAAACACAAAGCTCTATAAATATAAATCACTAAACAGGTACAAATTTAATTGGAGTGTAAACTCATGAAAGTGTGTTATTATAAAGTGTCAACTTTATATGCAGGAATTTTTATTTAGTGTTTTCCAAAGTTTGTAGCATGACAGACTGAGAGCCAAGTTATTATTTTGAGTAATCTCTTATTTTGTATTATATTTCTATTGCATATTTGTATCAACGTCAAGTTCTTTTTAACAAAATTTATATTTTAATGTTTTGCAATTGTAATGTGACGTGGTAAATAAAAAAAACTATATAGTGTTTTGTGAATATCTTTATTATTCAGGACGAAGATATTTACTCCTAACACTTTTTAACTGAAGCAATATGTTTAATAAAGTGATCCAGCCTTTTCATTCCATAATTCGTTATCTGAAATGAAGAAAGACTAATGGATAGAAAAAACATCTGACTGATTTTCTCTGGTTTACTCACCTTTACATGTAACCAAACGAAAAAAATGTTTTGAATTTCATGGATAAGTGACTAATTTCACTATATTAAAGCTTTTTTACAATTGAGATAGACTGTAATGAAATTATACCATTACAAATTAAAAAATCACATGACAAATCTTCATTAAAGGAACAAACTTTTGCCACATTATCAGCACACTATCTAACTAGTTTTAAGATTCTTCTTTGTATAAATTGTTATGCTGGTTTCACTTTTTATCTATCATTTTAGTTCCAATAAAAAAATTGAAACAGAGAAATTGTTACTACCATTCACCATTGTATTAAATTCGTAACTACATGTATTTAACTATATATAAATATATTCTTCAATCTTCTATAAACAATGAAACATTGGTGAATTTTTTTATTGGAATTTTATTCGCTTCAATCTTTGAATTAATTCTCAATAAAATATGCACATTGATTTTATTAATAACAGAAAGAAGAAATTTTCCTTCCGAGATAAAATCATCTTGAAAATTTTTGCAATAATTTACACCATAGTTTTCAAATTGAGAACATGATTAAAATACGACCAGCTGATGTACATTTAGTTTCAAAATGTGTTAGTTTCTAGAATTAGTTCATTTTAACCAAACAGAGTAAGTTCATAATTTTTTTCTTGCTTAAAAATTCGCTAATGCAATTTAATTGTATAGAAGAATTTTTAGTAAAAAAAAAATCAGAAAATTAATATGTACATCTTCAATATTCCCTCTCAATGTCCATCTCTTTAAACTGATTAAAATTATTAAATCAGATTAACAGAAAGTCATATGTTTAAAAAATATGCGCTTACGTTTCCACTTCTTAAAATGTTTTACGATAAATATAAAATTAACATGTGTTTCTTCAAGAATACAATATATAATTATTCCCTTTCTAAATTAATAATGCACATATTTGAACTGAGATGATGTCACTTTTAAAGTTATTCTATTTAATAAGAATTAATAATATCGATAGTTTAAGAAGTTTTGGAAGCATTTCTGAAGAGAGATTCACTGTCTCCTTGACTCAATTTTATAAAGTTGAAGTTAGCCTGATAAGAATTTCTATGTTCGAATTACTATGTCATTACATAATGCATCACGTAAAAGCACAGTCGAAGATAATAACAACTTGTGGTGCCTACTATAAAATACAGTCTCGTAGTCCATTTAATTGAGAGTTATTGATATTCGTGTGAAGGTTGCGCTAATCAACATACTGTTAATTTATAGAAAATTCCCAATAACTTTTCTGTTTGACATACTTAACTGTACTTATTATTCAATCATAAAATAATTGAGAGAAAAGTTTCCTCTTGTATTGAAATTCATTTTCGAGAATAAATAGGGTCTAAAGTTTCTGATTATTGTTCCTGTAAATTAGAGTCCGTATGATAAAAGAGCCTGTGGAAAAAGAGTTGGAATGGATTACGATGTAAAAATTGAAAGTAATTCAATTTTAAAACATGATTTTTTAGGCATGTTTCTTAGATAGCGTGCAATGTAAATTGAAAAATTAAGCAATATTGAAAAACATTTGAGTAAAAAATTCTCATCGAAAGAATAAACTATTATCTATAATTATTTATATGACAATTTGTGTTTTTCCATGTTAATTGCAAACTAGTGAATATTTCAATTAAGAATCAATTTACTAAACACCTAACTGTTCTTAGAAACCTATTTATAATTTTTCTTAGTACAAAATGAATATTTGTTTCAAAATTTATACATTTTTATTTGTATTATGTTAGTGTGGGGAGCGTTAAGTGATATGTCACGTGTTGAATATCATAGTTTTCGGGGACACATGAACATTTGTTCACATGAACGACTAGTACTTATTAAATACAAATAATATCTATAAATATTGACTGTAATTTTATTTTCAACACACACACATCGTACTTTTTTCTTTTCAATAATGAAGTACACAAACGAGTATGCAGAAAATAGAAATTTAGCATGTATCTCCCATTGTTCAGGAATGGTTCGTACCAAATATGGAATTAAATATTTCCTTTTGGCAACTGTGATCTTACTACCTAGTTACAATGAGCCTTGATGGAGAACATCTGATTTCCTCAATTATTTTATGCTTTGAAAAGATTTTAATTATTAAATACAATAATAAATCAAATATATACATATTCATTGATCTGTCTTATTGTATGTATCTAAATCCATAACATTTATTCAGATTTAAAATAAAAGTATCAAATGATATTATAACTTGTAATATGAAAAACCGTTGAATAACTTTGATTTGAAATTGACCTTCAATATTAAATTTAATTGGGTATTCAAATTTCTTTATTCTAATGTCACCTCATTGTGTAAAACTATAAGCATCTAAATTTGAGTTAAAATTATAAATAAAATGTAGTTTTATATTTCATCTAAAGCATTTAATAAACAGTTTAAAATCTGAATGCTCTTCTGAAAATATATAACAAAATTCTATACAGACTTTTTAAAAAGTGTGCACTATTCACGAGCATACGAAATGATAAGCGTGAAGAATTCCTAAACCCTGGTCCTTGATAAAAAGGCATGCTGGTATAGTTGATCAGAGAATTCTCTCTCATAATCAGAAGGTGGTGAGCTTGAATCCATCGTATTCACTAACGACGATTGTGACATGTAAGATATGTCACAATATCCTCCATGTGAAATAATAACTTTGATGGGGGCAGGATAAGTTTAAGGGTCCTCCGCTTGGTGCCTACTTTTAAATTACGAGGACTCACCAAATTTTAGGTATTGATGGTACATTCATTTTTAAATTAATATAGAACTGTAGAGATTAGAGATTTGTTAAGACAAAGCTGTGTATTTGTGACTAAAATATCCCTAACAGTAGATCTGAAGTGTTTGAATTTGACGTTATTATATAATTTACAATTTCTTTTTTTGTTTATAGTTTCATAGCTATCAGACAGTTATATTAAATATCTAATATTGTATATTTACTTTAAAATTCTAATTCAACTTATTGAATTATATTGACATATTATGAGAAAACAAATTTCTATACAAGATAAAACTTAATTGCTTACCATACTTCAATGAGTCATTTCTCTTTATTTTAGATAACATAAATTTGGTAATTACTTGAATATTAAACTTCTTTCACTGTTTATTTATAAAAGTAGGAAAATGTATTAGGAAATTGCAAATAAATCAGGCCTTGGATCTATTTTTAACATCAAATACTCAATTTAGCTTGAAATCCTTGGTTTGTTTTAATTTTTACTTAAAATTATTTTGATATTATAAAATGCAAATATTTATACATTAATGATTTTTATAGAATCATATTTATTCCTTGTATAATCTATATTTTAATGAATACTATTCTAATAGAATTCATCATCATTAGATTACTTTCAGAAAGTAGCAAAAATAAAATTTCAAACGTTCACATCGTATTTTAGAATTTACATAATGTTTAAATTTTCTTTGAAAGTTTTACTTGCAAATTTGTTCACGAAATTCTGAAAAATATTCTATCATATGTCTACTTATTTGAAACCATTATTTAGTAAAAAGTGCTTATATTTCTTCAATTATATTTATTTTTATTTATAAGGTCATTTTATGATTTTTAAAGGAAATGAGCTTGAATTTTTTTTTTTCAAAAACTCAGTACATTATTAAAATAAAGAACGTTTTCTGTTTTTTTTATAATGAATCTAAATAAGTAAGTTTTTATAATGCCGAAGTATATTCTCTTAATGAAATACCTTGCTGAAATAAAGTACTATTTGTTAATCATAATACAAGGATAGAGTAAATATTATTAAATATTTGTTTTCTTAACCCTTTCACTATATTCATGATAATACTCTTGAAATGAAGTGAAGTATTTTAGTTTTCTTGAAATTATGGAAAGTTTTATTAAATAAATCTCAAGGTATTACAAAAAACAAATATAATTGAAAGTATCCTAATACATTTGATCAAAGCCTAAGTATTTAGCTTAGCACATTGTAATGATTATTTAATATTACTTAATGAAATAATTAAAAGTAAAAAAGCTCTTTTCTAAGACAAAATGAATTTTAAGAAACAAAGATTACAATAATAATCATACAAATTCCCTATCATTTACAGAATAGTGAAATTAATATAAAACAGTAGTTATTCTTTTACAAATGGCGACAAATGATTTCAAAGTACTTACATCCAAGTTTAATTAAAGAAATTTTCAAACAGAAAAACCATTTAAGAGAACGAATCCCAATTTTCAATGAGTGTCCAATTTACAATAACTTTGAATTAGATGACTTAATTTTCAAGAGTCCTCAAAACTATCTGCTTATTAATGAATTAAATTAGTACGGTTACAGAGAAAGTTCTTATTTGCAGAATTGAACGTAGAAAAAAGCATCTTCGATAGAGCAGGCGATATCGAAAGTGCCTCATTAGCAACTTTATCTTGAAGAGAAAATTTCTTTTCGAAATGGCGAAAGAACTCAAAGCTAAAGGAATTTATCCTCAAGATGGTTTGCCAAACTAATGAGAGTCAACATTTGGAGGCGTCGCCGTTATTTGCGAAATTGCGTTGACTCTTCGATTTAAGGATAAGCCTCTGAAATTATTCGTAGAGTGTCATTCTCATATAGATAAATTTCAGGAAGCTTTTCAGTAATTGAAGGCCATCTTCAAGACAGATGAGGCTTGAGATCACGAAAAGTGTTGAATAATTTATTCTAAGAAAGTTACAAAAAGAAAAAAATATGGATTTTATCATAAAAAATGGTTTCATAAATGCCACAATTTTGATGATGAAATTTTGATGAACAAATTCAATGAAACAATTTTATAATATGCTATGTTAAGGTAAAGCTAATTCAAGAGATTTTATTAATTAAAATTTATCGAGAATAAATATTCATTTGGTAATTTTTATCATATAATATTCAACATGCATCTCGACCATCATTTGTACTGGAAATTAAACATAAAATAATTTAAGCAAATTGAACTCATCATATGTAGATAACTCATTTAAATGGTTGTAGTTTTTATTTAATTTCACTTTTCTCCTTCTCTGAAAAACAAGGCAAATTAAACAATTTCATTCACTTCCAGACAAGCAATTTTAGTTTGTTTTAAATAGAAAATTTGAGTTTAAAGAAACCAATGTTTCACTCATGATAATGCATTGACTGTGATAATAAAATACTAAGTTGCCCAGGCTGATCTGCAATTTTAACTAATGTTATACACATCCCAATAAAAATTTATATTTTCATAGATTCCACAGATTTGTAGTAATTTATTATTGTTGTACATAATATTGAGAAAAGGTTAACATAATTTATTCAGATATTCAAAAATGATGTCGTTATTGAATATCTTTTTTGAAATACGTTAGTCAATTTTGTGGTTGGAGATATCTTATTGTATTACGGAGTGAAATTATAATATTTTCAGTTTCTTGACCTTTTATTTTTTTGCATCTTTTAGTTTATTTACTTCAATAAATTGGACAGCTTGTTCCACATTAAACATAACAGAACCCGCATAATATTCGGTATAGGAAACGGATTAAAGTCAACTAATATCACAATAATTCAACAAAAAATTGATAATTTTAAAAGTGCTATCACAAGATATTGCATTAATAGAGATACAGCAATGTGATGACTATGGATTACATGGACCATGGTAAGACTAATAACTCAGGTGAAAATTTGATAAAAAATATTTACATGAACCATAACATACGTGAGTTATTACTAAATTGAATTAAAACGGTCAAAATAAAAGATAATTTTCTTTGTGGCAATTAAGTAAGATACCATGATATAAATGGCTTGAAAAGGAAACTGTTACGGAAAGACTGTAATTGTTCTGTATAAAAAATTGGTTTATAATGGAGTGTCTGTGAATCCATAATCCATATGCACAAATAAATTTTGGAAAACTTGGCTGCTCCAGTTCAATTACGAATGTAAATATTTCTGAACACTTTTCAGATGGTAAGGTTTGTAACTGCAAGCTATAGCCATTTTACATACACTACTACTTTCATAGTCATTTATTTACTCCCTGTATTAAAAGCTGTCTAAATGTGTCTTTAAGAAGAATATTTCAAATATTCTTCTGAGTTAATCCCTATAATCTTTTCAAATTTATCTATTGTAGTTCAGACACGATTTACCAATGTTGACACAATACAGTAAATACTTTAGCTTCGCAATTCATGAGATACAATTCGTAAATAATTGAAATCCCCCTTTATCAAAGCACTTGAGAAGTTTGGAATGGAATATGAATACTGTTGAAAACATTTTAAACACAAACATTTGTTTTCCATGATCTTTTACTTTGGATCTATTAACGTAGTTGAATTTGTTTGAAAACTTTACAATGATTTTAAACTTTTCCTGGTTTTACGCTTTCTTGTTACTGTACTGTTATTTCAGTGATGGAATTGTACTGTTATTCAGGTTGGAATTGTAGAAATAATTCATGAAATTCCTGATGAAACTTACATTTGAAAGATTAATCCATAAAAATATCCCCAAAAATATATCTCCTTAAACAAAATTGTTTTGAAATTGCTTGAGCGCATCGTTTTTTTAATTCCTTGAGCTAAACTTTGAGCATGATACCGATGCCGAATTTGGCTTCAATCAACTTACTTGTTTGAACTATAGATGGTTGCCTCATAGGAGGTCAATTATAATATTTCAGCATGTTGATATTCAACAAGAACACTACGAACTCTGTGGAGTATGCTGCATAGCAAGCAATGCATGCATAACAGAACGTTTTTGCATGAATTTTGATATTTAGGAAATTTTCTAACGATCGTTTCGTATATTATGTTTTGAGATTAGGAATAATTGCTAGAAAAAAGACAATAATAGAAAGTTTTTTCTTAAAAAAATTAAATTATAATTCTAAATTAATAAATTTAGAAAACCATGCTACTTTTCTATTCCAGTCCATTTGAAATCTTTCCAAATGCAAAAATGTAGTAGTAAAAACATATTTTTATAAAATCAACATATATAGAAGATTTTTAAGAACAATATTGATGTTTTGAACAAATCATGCACTGTACAAATCATGCACTTAATAATAATCTCTAATTGAGCTAATCTCTATTGATATTAAAAATAGATTTGTTTACATTATAATTTTCTTGTTTCTGTTAAAAGTTATAACTTTTTTAAATTATAAAAATTATAATTATGTACATTATAATTTTCTTGTTTCTGCATACAAATGCACAAAGTAAAAGTTTTAGCTTATTTTTTTAAAATAATTTTAAAATTTAAAAACTTAATTTATTATAATTATTTAAATACAGTTCTTATAAAGTTTATTAAACAGTAATATTTAATTTGCTAAATAGTCATATTTCAACTTTATATTAGTTATGAATAATGTATACTATTGAATATAAATAAAAATTAAATGGATTAATTTTCAATGTATTAAATTCAAAGTTTTAGTAACTTTTCGGTACATTTAATTTAAGTTTTAAATAATTAAATAATAATAGACATGGTTATGGTGGCAATTATATAATTATTTAATAAAAAGATATTTTTATTTATATTATTTTATGGACTTCTAATATACAGTCAATTGAACTATTTTACCATTAATCCAAATGTGATTTATTCATTTGATATCTCATTGTTTATTAAAATCGGTTTATCCGAAATTCATAGGAATAAAAAATCGATATATAAGCTGAAAATTTGGATGAATGAATTATATATTAAGTTGACTGAAATAAGTTTATTAGAAAAAATTAATATATGAAATTGAAGAATATAAATAATTATATGAATCAACAATTAGTATAGCGTAATATCTATTCTTAAAGGAAATCTTAAAATATTATTTTTTATTACTTACGAATACAAATTTAAAATTTTTTTTAATTATTAGATTATAATTATTGATATGTATTATTTTTTTCATTAGTTTTTATAAAAAAAAAGTTACATTAATAATTCTTTTTAGATTAGAATATATAAGACTTAAGGCATTAATTTTTTTCTTAAATTTAAACACTAGAAATTTATATCATTTTCAATTTATTTTTTATTTATAAATATAGATAGTATCATCTCTACAAGTAAATCAAAAGTTGTTACATTATGTTTTACACACTTGAAAAAATAATAAAATAAGCAATTTTTAATTTTGTTTCAAATTTTTTTTTTTTTTTTTGCTTTAATGAAACATTACGAAGTAATTTAAACCACAGAAAGAGTAACGATACAAAACTAAAAAGTACATTAATTAAATATATGATGGACACATTTAAAAGTTAAATTAATTTTAAATAGGAGGAACAACTCTTTTATAAATTTACCAGAAAAAAGAAAAATATTTGGAAAAGCTTCGATTTTTTTTTTTACATGCAAAATTTTAATTGCATTGAACTGTCATAAAAACATTGTGAATATACAATTTAGTTATAGGAGTTGAAAATTGTTTAAGTAATCTTAAATTTTAAAAGTTTACTCTTATAATGTAAAATTTTAGTTTTAGAAACTAAAACTAACTCCAGAAAATGTTTTTTTATAATTCCTGAAATTTAAGTTATTTATTATTATTGTAATTGAAAAAATATTAACGTAAAAGTACCACAATATAGAATTTATGAATCTTCTCGATAGCATAAAATAAAATATGAAAAAATAATCCTTACTTATGTACCATTAAATTTAGCAAACCTAAAATTAGTAAAACCAATATGAAACTGCGTACTTAAAGTAATATAAAATAGAGATTAAATATTCCTTTTTAGGGTATTTTATAAATGTAATAAAAATTGAATTTCTTTTAAAAATTTATTAAGAATTGAACACGATGAAAACTGCCTTTCCAGCTTTATTTTTGCTCCTATTTTGAATTCAGAATTCACATACGATTATGCTAACATGGCCTGATCTCACGGAATTAAATTTAAACGGCATTCTCCGTATAAATAAATTCCTCTCGCAATTTATTCCCGTTAATTTCTCTCAAAATAACGTTTTGCCGATTCATCTTTGCACCACATCCCTTTATTCCTCTTGAACACTCCAACTCAGATGGCAAGGATGGGGCTGAGGCAGGCGATTATTGTTCATTCCCTCTAACTGTCTTAAAACGACATCTTAGATAATCACTTTAAAGAGGCATTGTCCCAACCCGCTCCCCGCTCCCGGTTCGGAAACTATCCCAGTATTTTCCAGTCTGGGAGAAAATGGCTCGGGTTCTTAATCCCAGGCCTGTCCAAAAGAGGGCGTCAGGGGTGAAAAGATGTAATTAAGGGACTTGGTATGCAACCCCACCCCCACCTCACATTCTTCCTGCTGAAGATGGAGGATGACAATTAAAGCTACTCCCCGTCGGAAATCTTAATTGGTTAGGAAATGGCTTCGAAAATGAAAACCTTTCGTTCTTCTCCAGATTGATTGCTGGTTTTATTGGATTAAGATATTTGCTTCGCTATTCTAGAGTGAAATGGGAGGAGCTTCAAATGAGAGGCGTGGTTTGAATACACAATCCGCTTATGTGTTTATTATATTATTGTTTTTTTTAATGATTAAATTAGTAGAAGACATTTTTGGATAATGCTATTGCCTCTTATTCATTATATTTCCCATTTTTGTTATAAATGGAGGAAATGTGTTTTTTTTAAATTATTTTGAAACTTTTTTTTATTATATTTTATTATAGTTACATCTCTTTTAATAAAATGCAAAGATTTCTTAACTTTGGAAATAATATTGAATAGCCATATTGTTAAAAAATGTAACTTACTCAATTTGTTTTTAAATATTTTTGTGTCATTGTAATGCCAAAAATGGGAAAATAGAGTATAATCCCTCCCCCCTTTTTTTTAAATGTTAGCAAACTCAACATTTTTAGAAAATTTAAAAATAAAATTTGAAAATACTAACCAGAAAAAACACATTTTTCTCTTATTTTTAAACACATATATTTTTTGTTTTTCTTAAAT
>JAPDSC010007924.1:0-12223 GCA_026290005.1 Latrodectus geometricus | reverse complement strand
TATATATATATATATATATATATATATATATATATATTCATAAAAGCAAATAATTTAATTGAAATAAAGCAAGAGGAATATTTACTGTCAAATAATTTCAAAATGTATAACATTCGAAGTAATGGTTTATTTTTCGACAGCCATTTATTAAATATTTGTTCTAAGATTATTGATATTAATTAAGTATTTCTAACCATTTGCAAATTTTAACGAATAAGAATTGAATAAAAGCCAATAAATAATAAAATAATGATTATTTAGCCATAATTTCCCTTATCATATTTTTTATGTCTAGCGCTTGCTAGACAAGATCCATAAGATTATTAAAAATCAAAAAGTCCAAAAACATTAAGGAAAATTCCTTAAGTCGTCGTGGGAGAGATGAATATAATCCGAAATAAGTTTCGAGGAAACATTTTCTGAAACGCACTTGTTGCGTGTTGGAAAAATCTTCTGACCCCTATCGAAACAAAATCCCCTCAAATGGCCACTATAAAATCTGGAAAGAGCAGTCTGATCTTTTTGCTCGTAAGTAAAGCCTAGAGAACCACTAAAGGCTAGTTCTTTTATACCATTCTTTTGTTAGAGGGGTTTCCCAAATTAATTTTGTTAAAATTCTAACTTTCGTAAAATATCTCCATCGAGATAGAAGTCGGGGCTTACATGCCTCCCTTAGAACACTCCGGTTTATCTGTAACCTTATTTCCATAAATATCGACATGCGAGGGAATCCATTGCTGATTTACAGACCTTATCCCACTCCAGTATCGCTGGAAGCCTTATCGTGACGAAGAGGTGAATCTGGACGGTCTGGGTGATATTCCTCGGGAGTTTACTTCTGATATGGCCACCCTTGCCATGAAAGATAAACCCTTAGCTCAGATAATGTAAACAGGCTTTGTCCACAGTTATATTGTCATTTAATTTTTTCCTAATGCCAGTTTACACTGGGTGACTGGATCCATGACCCACATTAAGGCCGGAAACTGGTACTCGTTTTAGCGTTACCCAGTTGGAACCCGTGAGCCAAGTCACAGAGATACGAGTTGCATTACTCACGTCACACCACCACAAACCCGTTTATACGGTGGGCCACATTCATCCATCATCTAGGAAGAAGAAAGGACAAAGATACACAAACACATAAATAGAGAGAAAAATAGAAAAGAAACGTCCACGCTCAAACCGGCATTCAAACTCGGAACTAACAGCCCAGGAGTCTGGAACACTAACCACTCAGCCATAGGCCGGCTTGTCATCTAATACCACATTACAAATAGTTTACATATTTAATATCATTATTTGACATTAAATATTAAAAATGATGTAAGCAATTGCTACTCCTTTCTAAATATTACTTTAATGAGTACTATGGGACTGATTCATTTAATTATATTTGATAGTCAGTATAAATAAACTATACTTAATTATTAAAAGGAAAAAATAAATTTATCTCGTTTGTTTATTTGATATCTCTTTTTTAATTTGAAAATATTAAACATTATTCATCAATAAATGCTAATTATTCAATTACATTTGCAAATATTCATAATTTAAATAATTTAACAGTGACTGCATATTTTATTGGCAACATATATTGTGATACAAATTAATATACTTTATATAGATATAGAACGATATATATATATATAGATATATATATAGTTATATAGAACGACTTATGTAATTCCAAAAAAAGCATCATTCCTTCGATTCTGCGCTTTACAATTCTGAGAAAAGCTTCTTGAAGAAAAAAGTATAAACAAAGAAGGTGGTATTATTGTAATTGTTTCAATATATTCTTTTCATGGCCCATGAAACGATATGAATTTCAACCTGCAGCTAATAAAGTAATTAACAAGCAGAGCCTTGCGATGTATATTTGTCGACTGGAAGGACCTCTACAAAGGAATACTTCATATTTCTGTATCGCAAGGAATTAAATTCCAGAAACCTAGATAAATAGATCCCGATTTATTTGAATGTTGAGATTATGTTCATAATGATCATATTTCCTTATTCTACAATCACTAGTTTAAGCTGAGAATGTTTCTTTCGGAAGTATACAAAGTGATATCACAAAATCAGGAAATTTCATACTTAACATTATTTGATATTTTTAAACTGCCAGGAAAAGACTATAAATTAAGTTCATCGTGTGTTTCATATATTTAGTTTATTATTTATATATGATATTTCTAGTTTACTTATTTTGTGTTCACGAACACATCTAAATATGATTTTCCATAATACTATTGGCTGAAACACAATTTTGAGCATTTTTATAAATTTTCTCTATTAATTATTAACATTGGTTATTGTCTGTCTAAGCGTTTAAATGCCGCCCAACCTATCTAGTGGTTAGCGTACCTGACTACAGATGGGTGGGAACTGGCTCGAATCCTGGCTCGGGCATGGATGTACTTTCTCTCTCTCTCTCTTTCTTGTCTATGTCCTTTCTTTGTGTGTGAATGGTTGCCTACCCTGTAAACGAGTACCTATGGTATGTGTGTACTGAGGAAGTCGGACTCCACACCAAATATGGTTCAGTTGGAAAAGTGGAGCAGCGCACCCCATATTGCCAGCCTGGCTGGCACACGACAACAACAACAACAAGCGTTTAAATAGCAAATTATTTTTGGGTCTCCAAAACTGTAGGCAAATTGAATTTATTATTTGCATTTGGAATTAATGTTGAATTAACTAAATGTTTACTAAGGAGTATATTGATAAGTTTATTGAAAAATATACTGTTTAATAGTCAGCATGCCCAAATAATTATATTATAATTGAATCGGGATATTTAATTTTATTTACAAATGCAACGTTCAAGGATATCCTATAAAAAATATTTATTTTTAAGAAAAATGGAAAAGTGACATGAATCAGAGTATTGCAAAACAATATTGTGCTAAGCAATAAAGCACGCAATCACGTTATAAAGCATTTATTACAATTATCAGTTTTTTAAACATATGTATATTTATAAAGCAATTAGAAAAGATCACGATATCTTATAAAACTCCTTAATTCTATTGTTAAAAACATATTAAAAAAACTAAAAAGTAGTAAAATAAATTACTACTTTTAACAACAAAAATATTATTAAGCTCTTTACCTAATTGTAACTTGTGTAATTAAATTAAATGAGGAGCAATTAGCCAAATGATGTAGAACTGAAATAATTCAATTGCATATCGTTTACCTAATTGTGGTGCATTAAATTTAATTAAATAAGTTAGTGGTGACTAATTATTTCAATGTTGTGTATCAAGAATCACAGAACTACCATCTTGTTTTTTTAGAAAAGGGTTAAAGTAAATACTAATAAATAAATATACTCTAAGTTCCTTTTTGTTAACAATAAGAATACATGAGTATGTATTTACATATCTTTCAATTAAAAGGACAGCTTTATATAATGTTTGGTTAAATACATTTTTAAATAATTTTTAGATCAGTGGTGTTAATTGAAGTCATATAGAGTTGGTCAAGAGAAGTCCTTACTTAAAGGAAATAATTATTGCACAATATTCTACTAATATAAACATCACTTTTAGAAGTCGCAGAATACTATTTTGCCGCAGATTGCAGATATTATTGCTGATTTCAATGATATAAAGCAGGGGTGCCCAAGACGTCAACTGCGGTCGACTGGTAGACCGCGAAGACATTTTAGGTAGTCCACATCAGTCACGGTCGAGGAAGAAATTATTTAATTAAGATGCGATATATTTCTTAAATCCAGAGATATTTATCGATACTGATTTTTGGAAATTAATTTCTGAGGAAACGTTTACAAATATTTACAAATTGATTGTGTTTGAAATCATACTTTGGAACGAGGTATCTTTGAGAATCTGCTTTTTCAACCATGAACAAAAAACAAACATTGGTTGCATTTAACAGATGAACATTTAGTTTCGTGTTTATGCATTGCAATAAGCTCGTTGCAGCCACAATATGATAAACTGGTCGCAGATATATAGTGCCAAATTTCAACTAAACGAAGTGAATAGGATAATCAGTTTTTGATATATGAATACTTTGATTATTTTCGTCAGTAAATTTGTATATTTTAAATATTAATATTAAGTTTTTTTTTAAAAAAATTACATACTTTACCATGTTTTCTTGTGACCGAAAATAAATATGTACGTTAATTTAGCTCTGGCATTGGTAGACCGCCTTCGACTTTTTAAATGTGGAGTAGACCCCGGATTCAAAAAGTTTGGCCACCCCTGATATAAAGCAACTGATAATACCTATAAATGAAGGCATCTCGCATTTCTTGAATATTGCTACAAAAGTCACAGATTATTAAGACATAATGATTTTTAAAGCAATTTATATATAGTATTATAAGCAGTGTACGAAATATGGAAAATTATATAAATAAGGCAATTGTGAAATTTGGATTTCCATGCAAAACCATTGATAATTCCGTGTGTTTTTAATACTGTTAGATTATGTAGTAACATTCAATCTAGTTTAAATTATTTTGAAGCAATTATGTAATTAAATTTTGTCATATTATTATAGTAATGCCAGTTGCCATCAAAATAGCTGTTATTAAATTAAACTAATTTGTTATTAAAAAGGCTAAATTTTCAGTAATGCGTCAAATTTTTTAAAGTAACAGATTACTTTCTGTGCATTGTTTTTTACATTTGTTAAGCAATGCGCAGAATTTAACAAATGTTAAACAATGCCCAGAATATGCAACTATTTTAACAATGCGCAGTTTTGTTAAATCAGTTGCATATTCAGCGCATTGTTTAACATTATGCCAACGCTATGATTATGCGCATTTCCCAAATGAATTTAGGCTTGTTATTCTACATCTTGTAATGAATATATTAGCCTATAAGATATACATTTAATTTTTAGATTAAAAAAATAAGAAAACATATCAAGTAAAACATTTTTAGAAACAGGATAATAAACTTTATATATTTAATTTAACGTCTACTTCCATAGAATATTTACCACCTACATTAGTAAAAAATCATCACATTTATAATGAACTTTTTGCTACCATTTATATTTGATAATAAAAAGCATAAGTTAGTTGAATTTACTTATTTGAAAAATCTCCAAGATTATTAATTGTTAGCTTTCTTATTCTTCAGGAATTTTTAACTTATTCTTAGGCAAATAAGCACATTTTATTTCTTGAAAAATAAAAACCATGTCTAAAATAATATTTTACTTTTATTAAAAATATAGTAATTAACTTGAAATACCTGTGTAAAAAGTTTAAATTATTTATCTAATCTGAAAATTTTGAAAAATTATTATCTTATACCAAATTCATAAAAATAGCTAACAACAATTTTATTTTAATTTAAAAACCTTTACTAACGTTTAAGAAATAATTTCGCCAATTTCAAATTTTTCTAATTAAATAAAATTAATATTTCTAAACATAATATTATTAAACTCAAGTATCTACCAGTAAATTTATTTACCTGTATATTCTTATATTCATTTTAACAATATATACATTAAATACAAATTTGCACCGTTAGAATCCGAAAACAATTGATGTTTCACTTAAGCCAGTAAAAGAGAATCCAAACAAAGGCGTTAAGATTCAGGATTATCTACTGGAGAAAATTTAGTTTTTCATCTTTAAAGGATAGATTAAATTATCCTCCTTTTGTGCAATCCATTATCGCGAGGGAAATTTGGTGCTATGTAGATTACAGAATTCGCGTGAAAGAGGCCGGTGTTTGAGATTAAGAGTTAGTTCACTTCATTTCCTTAAATTAGTCATAAGCCAGTAAGGTTCTATTTTAATAATGTCGAAACTGCTTATTTATTGAAATATATGGATACAGTTTATTAACGCTGCCGCATCTTACTAATTTTGTAGTTGCGTCGAGATTTGTAATAAAAGAAAATTAATCCAGTATATTTTAACAATGTTACTTATTTAATACTAAAACAGGAAATAACTTAATTCTTTAATTAAATAGCTGATTATAATAATTTATCTTTTCGGCATTAGTTTGATTTATTATCTGAATAATGCCAAAAATGATTATTTTAATAAAATATTCTAGAAAGATATTAAGTAATTCTGATTGATTCATTCGATTTTGATATTCATTAGATATATATCCAAACATGTAAATTATAATTTCTATTTTTTGTTCAAATCTTAACAGTCGAAAGAATTAATATCAGTTATAAAACGGGGTATATATATATATATATATATATATATATCTAGATATATATGCTCTTATATAAATATATATATATATATATATATATATATAAGTATTTTACATAGGTATATATATATAAATATATGTACATAAAAGCGAAATATTTATAGAGAATACTACAGATAAAGTTACCCTAAATTAAGAGCAAATTCTGTCTGAAAATAAGAGTTTTGAAAAAGATTTACTAATTAATATATAAAAGAAAAATAAATTTATTTAATAAAAGCAACGTATATTAACCATAACAAAATATGTAACCTCAAAACTTAAGATATAAATTATAACGTTTCTAAGAAAATTGGAGCTCTTATATTAAATTATATGGATATTTATATGCAATAAGAATTGAATTATTAGCATAACGTAATTACTTTCAAGAACAGAGACAATGATGTTCATATAGATAATTTAAAAATATATTTAAAGCGTATTTAGTAAATATATTGAAGCATAATACGTGAAAAACAATAACATATTCTTTAGTAAAAATAATTCCTCAGTTAGGCATTAAACTTTTGTAAATAAATGGCAGTGAAAAAGTGTGATTATACCTTATTATTATTTTAAAACAATTACTTTTTAAGAAAGTGGAATTCAAGGTTAAAAAAATAAAGATTTCTCTAGTTTATAAACAATAACTTTTTTTCTGTTTCTCAGAATTCAATCCAAATGTTTATAAATTTGTATTAATATTATGCTATATGTCATAAAATATATATAATTATAACGTGTCACGTAATATGTTGACTAAAATTGCACTTGATTTCCATATTAGAAACTGTTTATTTGAAAACTAAATAGCTTAGTGATGAAAGCATGGGAAAATATTTTCCTTTTGCATTTTTTATTCTAAAGCAAAATAATAAAGCATAAATATTTACTTTCATAGCATTTTTGCTGATATATTACATTACATTCAAAAAAGAATAAAACGTTTATAAAAATATCTCGTAATTAATATTGGAAAGAATTTTTAAAAGAAAATGTTGTAAGAACTTGTAAGTTAAATTTATTTAGTTATTTACTATAAATAAAAAAAAAAAATTGTGGTTGAATCCTTTACCTTTGAAAATTTTTAACTTGATTTATATGTGAGTTTGTTTAAAGAATTTAATTTATAGAAATTCGAAAAGATTTGTCTTTGAGAAATTTATAACATTTAAGAAATTTAATATACTCACATTTACATTCTTTTAAACCATTGAGGTAATAAAATTTTCAACTTAAAATCTTCTTAAGTGATATCAGTTTGAAACATTTATCCGGTAAAATAATAATTAAACATGATACCCTGTCGTTATGCGTTCAAACATACCGGATAGAATCTACTTTTAAGATGGAAAGAAGGGTAATTTGTTATATTTTATGACGTCATAAAAAATAAATTGTTACCATAAGATATTTTAAAGTATGAAAAAATATGAAAAATGAGATCCAATTGAAAGAGTAGACGGTGAAATTTATTGATGCATTCATTGAACAAAATGAGGTGTGTACTAACGTTTCGCTTTATCATTGCTGAGCAAAAGTAGAGCGAATTTCTCACAGGTTGTTAACTTAATTTTACTGAAAAAAGATCTTACAAATTTTATACATTTTTATTGGTTTTCATTGCTAACTTATATATACAAACATGTTTACTTGGTATATATTTGCTTTTTCCACAAATATATTTCTTATTCTTTATTAATTTTTTTAAATGTATCCTAGATTTAAAGCATTCTTAAATAATATAACTAGAGTAAATATTAAAAAAAACAAGTAACATTTACATTAATATTTTCTGAAACATTAATCTAAAACATAATATTAGTTTGGGGAAAAAGTAATCCATTATTCTTTCGGTAGACGGCTGTAGTGATCCATATCTCGTGAGGTATCTATCAAACAATTTCAAATTTATGCTCATTGGAAAGGTGACATTTGACACTAAAATATTCTCTTGCGGATTTTCGTTTGATTAATTCAGTTAGGAGTACAAGATTTTAAAAATAGAAGAACAGCAAACAGAAAATTCGATACATTTTCGTTTTTCTCTTGTAACGGCGAAAAAGATAGCCGGGTGGTTAAAATTGTGAAAGGTGTTTATCGTCCTATATAAGACTGTAAAAACCAGTTATGTACAATTTTTGTTTCGTCGATTTCGTTCGGGTATTTTAGATGTTAGAGATGCACCTCGCATGTGGATACAGCATCGTCGAATATGTCTATAAAATTTCAAAACTGATCGAATTTAACCGCAAGCCAGCAGTCGTAACGCGCAAGACCTAAAAATCTACATGAAAGCTTTACAAAGTGAATCCAAAAAAAGTTACATAATGTTCACGTAAAAATAATGGATTTCTTTTTCCCCCAACTAATATTATATAATACATATATTATATTAAACTGTCACATAATAATATGTGTCCTTAAATATGTAAAACGATAA
Source organism: Latrodectus geometricus (assembly GCA_026290005.1). Classification (NCBI taxonomy): domain Eukaryota; kingdom Metazoa; phylum Arthropoda; class Arachnida; order Araneae; family Theridiidae; genus Latrodectus; species Latrodectus geometricus. Next base: position 3,556 of record JAPDSC010007924.1, on the reverse strand, counting down.
AAAATTGGATCACTTTTATATTTTAAATAAATTTAATATTAAAAAAAGTTCTTTTAAACATTTTAAAAAAATTACAATTTATATTGTTCAAAATCTCTTTAACATATATGCTTCTTAATATTTTTGTAATATTTTATCTATTTTTTTTCATTAGGGGATGAACCACATAATTATTAGGAAACATGTCAAAGTATTTTTATGCAATATCGCGTAGTTAATTTTGATTTATTTTAAAATATGTTGTTTAAAAATGTTCACTCTGATATAAAAAAATGTATGCAATAAACACCAGTTTATGGAAGTTTACAATTAAGACATTAATTTCCGGTTAAATCTAAATTTAAAAAGAAAATGAAAATCAACACTTTGAGAATAATAAATGTCTTAAATAAGTGGAGATGGTATTTTTCAAAATAGAAAAACTGAGCTATAAGTCAGGAATACATAAAAAATGTTATTTTTTTAAAAGCACTTTAAGTGTAAGTTGAACTTAATATCAGCATCTTACTTTAATTTATTGTAGTGATTGCAATTTGTCCGCAAATATCAGTTAAGGTTATGATTACAGAATGAATATATTATAAGGAGAAATATTGCCATTTTAATAATAATAACTAAAAGAGATCTTTTTACAAAAAACTATTCTTGTATAGTAAAAATTTCAAGTTTTATTAACTAATTATAAAAATAAAAAAATAAAGAGAGAAAACAAATATATTTGCTAGATTGTATCTTTATTTTTTATTTATTTATTTATTTATTTATTTATTTTTTTGGAAAATTTCAGTTTTTAGAATGAAATGACTGTACAGCTTTTTTAACATTTTTTGAAGATTATATTATTTATTATGGTTTTTACAATTAAATATATGTTTCATTCTCACAAACCAAATAATAAAATGCTTTGGTACATTTTATCTTAATTTTCATTTAAACAGAAGTAAAAATTTAATGTTTAGTATAAAAAAAATAATAATAAAAAAAATTACAAAAACTTCTAACAGTAAGTACTTCATATTTTTATACTTTATTTTATATTTATTATTATATTTTTAGTAATAATAAATATAATATAAGTAGTAGTATATTTTATTTATTAAGAGTAAGAAGTATTATATTTATATTAATTATTATTTTTTTAGTCTTAATTTTATGTATTTATTCATAAGATTTAAATAAAACTGACTAAATATATATATCATAGTGTTAATCTAACAATAAAAAGTTTATTGATATTTTTGAAACTATTTTTATTTAATATGAGCAAAGTTTTGAATTCATATAAAAAGTGGAAAAAAATCAATAAAACTTATAGTTGCTGCAAAAATAGTAACATTTAAAATCACCTTATTTCCAAACGAGCCAAACAATACATTAGTAAAAAATAAAAAGTTAAAATTAATTAACTTCTCTGAATATTAAAAAATAAACTGCATACATTATTAAAGTAAAATCATCAAATTCTTGTAATAGTAATAACAGACAAAGTGAAAACAAATCTACACTGATCTATGTTAATAGATTAAAAGTACTTCCAAAATGGTATTTGTAAACATTTTTTAAATTTGTTTCAATTTCACACATTTAAGCAAAATTATTTACTATGACATTTAATTATCTGATAATGCTTCGAAAATGTTCCCCCCTTCCCCCAAGGTAAAGTATAAGTTGGGAAAATTAGATTTGACTTTTCAGTATATTATTTTTTGACAGAATATTTTTGAATCCTTTTATATTCAAAGTTTGATACACTAAAAATTAAATAATTTATATATTTAATTGATGTTACTGTTATTGTATCTAGAATTTTAAGTATGTTGTTGTTACACATGATATTTGGTAAAGTCAAGCCCACCCATCAGGGACTGGGCGAATGAAGTAAGAAAGAACGTCTTCCGTTTTAGAATAGAGTCCCCCCTTACAAGGGTGTAAGTACGACTTTCGCTCATAAATGGCAGCACCATCTAAGCCCTCCGATTTATAAATAGGAAGCCACAGAGGACACAAGGCCGGCTCCTAACACACTCAGTAGTATCAATTTGAAATGGAAACATGGGGGACAATGAGACCTCGACATATTTTATGTGCTCCAGTCACCATGCCCTGACTAACCAGGCTACCATGTTTTAAGGCTTGTTTGTAATAATAAATATATTTTCTAAATAACAAATTCATTCTATATGGCTTAGTGGTAAAACAGGATTCTTCACAGAGGTAAGTCAAAAAAGAACTTATTTAAATTTTACAGCTGTTAAACACTACCTCTACATTCTGTGTGCAGATGTGAGTGCTTTCGAGATATTAAAGTTTCCTTTCTTGTGATATCATGTTTCGTAAAAACATTGTTTTCTATTTAGAGTGTAAAAAATTTGTTTGATTCTAGATATTTTAAACAATGGTTACTTGAATCAAACAAAACTTTCTTTCTGCATACACATTTGCCAAACTAAGTGTTTGGAATTTTCTGAGTTTACGATTTATTATTTATAAAAATATCCTCATGTATAGTGTTATGAAATTTTAATCACTGGCATGTTACACATGGTATCACCGTAAGCGTCCCGGTGAAGCCATTGACGTTCAGGGAACTCGTGCTGACCAAGTCGCTACCTGTAGATTCACCAATGGGCATAATGAGGGTTTCACTTATAGCGGATAAATTAAACTTTTTTTCCAAATTGTAAAAAGTGCAACTCCAGCAAGCGTAGTCCTCAACGTCTACTAGATTGCCTTAATTTCTTAGTGGAAGAGTTTCTTGATAGACCTCTGCTTTTCCTCGATTTTTGGAGGACTCGTGGATCTGGGATAGCAGAGCTATACCAGCCGTCCAACCTGTCTAGTGGTTAGCGTAACTGATTGTGGATGGGGAGAACCTGGGTTCGAATCTATGCTTGGACATGGATGTACTTTCTCTTTCTCCGTGTTTCTTGTCCTTTCCTCAGATGATGGATGAATGTGGCCCATCCTAAAAACGTGTTTGTGGTGGCATGGCGTGGGTGATGCTACTCGTACCTCCGTGACTTAGTTCACAGGTGCCCACCGGGTAACGATAAAATTAGTAGCATTTTCCGGCCTTGTTGCGGCAAATGGGCTAATGTGCTTACTTGCTCAAGGGTGCCTGCCATTAGAAATAAATAAAAAAGAGATATACCAGATGAGTTTGGAAACAACGAAAACACATGTGCTTTAACAGCATTCAGTTTTGAAGGTGTCAAAATTGGGATGCAGAAATCTCGTACTTCTAAACAAACTAATAAATACACCTTCCTTTCGTAATGAAAATAGCCTGTAAAACATATAATAAACTTAAATATTTGACATTGCTTTCCATTTTGTGTCAAGAAAAACGTTCTATTTGGTTTTATTCTTTCATATAGAATACAGAAACTCAATAAATTTTTAGAAGATACTAATCCAATAGTAGGAAAATATATGTGATAATCATCATGCATCTTCATCTTCATATGTCAACAACGTCAAAATCTTACGATGAATCAATATTATGTAATGACAATTTAAATTAAAGTGACGTTTGATTGCCATAATATCTCTTCAC
>JAPDSC010007914.1:0-17782 GCA_026290005.1 Latrodectus geometricus | reverse complement strand
AAAAAAAAACTACTTAATTAACATTATAAATACATGTTCATAGTAAAACACTAGTTAAAAAATGTTTTATACATCAAACACATGTACAAAAATAAGCCTATACTCATTAAATATAGATAATGAAGCATATAAAGTTGGGTAATAAAATAGGCAAATAAAGAATAAATTATACAGAAATATTTTCTGACGAAAACAATCTCAACTTTGATGAGTCAGACAGATTGCATTATCAGATGACTTATACAAAAGACTTTTATGCTTCTCCAAATGTCTTTAAGATATAAATCAGTGATGATTTAGGATAACCGCAGCTCATTAAGCGTTAGTAATTTGGTAAAAATGTTTACCGAAATGTGTTTGAAAAGAAATTAAGATATTCAGAAAACTATCATGAAATTTCGCTTGAGATATTTCTTGCAGACAAGACTCAGTATTTCGATATATTGACAATATAAACATGGCATTATATTAATCTGGTTTTGATTTCAACCAAAATAAACTCAGAATCATATTAAGAGAGATTTTGAAAATTCTCCAAAAATCCCATTTGGAAATTTCCGCTATTTTATCAAGATAGCTTCAATACTAATTTCATCATCACTTAAAGATTGATTTTGGAATAACGGCGTATATACAGTGAGTAAAAAAAGTCTCCGTACGCAGATACGAATGCAAATCAAAGTTTAATGTGTCACAGAAAATTCATAATGATAAAAATGAAAACTTAGATATGACTTAAATGTAATATTATGTAATACTTATTCATATTAAAAGATTGATAATACTGACCAAATTAAATAATAAATCGTAGAAACTAAAAGAATGCCTTAAACATAGAAACAAAAGTCTCCGTACGATACCCTAGCACACATAAAATGTTTACAAAAATGCAAAATACATTGAACAAAAGTACATTTAATGATCAATGGACCCTCCTTCGGCCTTTATCACCTCTTTTAGACCTTGTGGCATTACCTCAACAAGTGTTTTTGTTATTTCCGGAGAAATATTACACCAAATACTATTAATGGCACTTTTGAGTTCAAGTTTGCTTTTTATGTCATATTTCTTGTGTTGCCGGCCAATTTCATCCCACAAATGTTCGATGGGGTTCAAATCGGGTAACTGTGGAGGGCTATGAAGTTGTTGCTGCACATGGTGAAGGCACCACTCTTGGCAAATCTAAGAGGTGTGTTTAGGAACTTTGTCCAGCTGAAAAGTAAATCCTGTTCCAAGAGATAGTTTCTTTGCGCTGGATAACACATTTTGTTTAAGAATATCCAGATATCCGTATCGATCCATATTTCCTTCGAGGAATTGCAAGTTTTCTACTCCAGAAGCATTCATATACCCCCACACCGTAACACCACCATCACCGTGCTTCACAGGTTCTTTGTTAGCATTTTTAAATTTGGTTTTCTCCACAACATAACTCGACCATCTGACTCATGAATGTTAAATTTTGATTCATCGCTAAAAAGAATGGATTCCCAAAAAGATAAGGGCTTACTTACATGCTCCTTTGCAAACTCGAGGCGATTTTTCCTGTTGCGCAAACTTATATAGGGTTTCTTCCGGGCCACACGTTCATGATAACCACTTTTTTTAACGACATTTCTCACGGTTTGAGCCAAGACCTTAATGTAGTAGCTAACTTTTCAATCAGCTGCCAACTTCGGTGCATTAATTCGTGAATTTTCTTGAACTTTGCGAATGATGTTTCTTTTATGAACGCGATTTAATTTTTAAGGCCTCCCGGATCAATCACTATCCTCAAATGAAGTTTACGATATCTTTCAATGATATATTGCGCAGTAGACTTCGATTTTTTAGTCAGTTCACTAATCCTTTTCATGGATAATCCATCTTTTCTCAATTTAATCACTAATTCTCGAATAGCTCTTGGAACTTCCATTTGGAGACAAGAAAGAAACTTGAACTCAACAACTGCCAATATGTTGTTTCCTTATCAGTGATTAACTTTCTAATGTAAAAGATTTACTGCGGGCCTGTTTTAAACACCTCAGAAAGAATTTGCATAACGCTAACGGAAACTTATTTTGCACTTCAATTTTAAATTTACTTTAGGTATTGAAAATAATATGCTTTTCTCGTTTCGTACAAATGAAAATTTATAAAAATCGCTTACTGTAGACTTGTACTAATCACAATTAGGCAGTATTTAAAGGAAAAATGAAATACTTTACAAATTATGTTAATTTATTTTAAATTTAGTGACCGTACGGAAACTTTTTTTACCCACTGTATATTATTTTGAACTGAATAATACCATGATTTAAATTCTATTGTGAATTATTGTGTGAGTTTTATACTCAATATTTATGCAAATATCAAACAATATGACAGTAAATAGATGAAAGAAGCAGTTGCATATTTGCAATATAAATTAACAAAATTAAAAATTTACCTTATCTATAGCTCATATTTTTATAATATAAATAATATTTTTTACTTATTTTTACTCTATTTTTGTTACCTGTTTCTGTAATTGTATAAAATCATAGTATTAATATTGATAATTCATTATTAATATTATCATTTTTGATTCATAATGCAAATTGAATCCATTATGTTAATTTAGTTCTTGTACTAAGGTTTAAAGCATTATAATGCTTTAACTCTTAGTTAATTTTTACAGATAAATTATACACATTTTTTTCTTATTTAATGAATGCAATTACATTGTAACTATATTTGTTAAACTCATTTTCTAATTTGAAGGTAATAAAAATATAAATAACAAAATGTGAATAATTATTTGTTACACATAATGGGCATCATTTACCAAAAATACTTTAAAAAAAATTTATTTTAAAGTACTTTTTAAGAAATATCAAATAGATTTTTAAATAAAAGTAAACTGGTATTAATTTGATGACATTGTAAACACTTTATATTCATAAGAAAATCTTTTTTATTTTTCTTTAAGGGTCTTTTATATATAATATGCATAAATGCTGTTCATTTTTTAAAATTTCACAAAAGCTCACTTTTGTATTTAATTTTATAACATTTTGGAAACTAAGAAAACTGAATGAGACAATATTCTGTATACAATTTAAAAAAAAAACAAGCTAACGAAACTTTTCCTACTATTATAAAGATCATATTTTTTCCAGTTTATAAAAATAAAATGTTCTCTCTTATAATAAAAAAATAATTTTTTTAAATATATATTTCTGAGAAGTTTTAATTGCTTTATAATTAACACAAAAATATAAAAAGAAAAAAATATTTTAATTTGATTTATTTCTCTCAAAAATTTATATGTTTGAGCAATATAGATGTAAAAAATAATGGTTATATAGCGAAATTATCTTTCCTATTTTAGGGTGAATTTATTATCTCTTTAAACTAGTCTAATCATGTTATTTAACCCACAACTTCAGGAAATACCTTACATGTTTAACACGCGAGAACAAGTTACTAAGTACATCAATCAAACTCGGGAACAAACATTTAAGCGTGGGAATAACTGCTTATTTACCTTTTACCATATCTTATCTTTCGTTAGTTCCCTTGACATTTTTGTTTGGTAGCTAATAAGTCATCTCCCATCCTTTCTAAAGTTGCTTCCGAAGGAAGGGGTAGAAAAGAATTCATTGAGTTAGGCTACTGAAAATGGTACACTCAATGGGTTGGTATTCCACGGACCTGAGTGCATGTAATACCTTTGGTATTTCGGCGAACCCTCTTTCAGAACTTTTACAAAAGAGTCTCATCTTACGATCGTGCAGAAAAATAGCCAGAGAAATGTCGTAAATGGCGCCTGAAAAAAGTATTTCCTAGATGTGGCAGATAAAAATCTTTACCTTTCCACCTGCCTGTGTGGTCTTCCTCTTTCCAGCTTCAAAATCCCTTTTCTATGAAAAATATTTCCAGGTAAGTCAAAGGAAGAGCCTCGACTCCCCCTCTTTACAACTCAATAGACAAAATTTGACATCTTTCTGTTGAAATTGTTGGCTTATCTTTTAAGACGGTTCCTTTTGAATGGTTCTGTGCTCTGATGAAAGACTGGAAAGTTGCTTTCAGATTTATAGGAATTTTCGTGAATTCTGACTTCGTCAATAGCTTTGTCAGAGATAACTGGGTGTTTGGGCGGAAAAGGCTGGGTGCATTCTTTGTGAATTTTTGCAGTAAAATGGCTGACTAAATAGGGGTTTATTCACGGAAATTTCAAGCGTTTTTCGATCAGATATCAGATTTTTGTGCTTTTCTAAGAAATGCATAAACGTATATAATACTAAATTTTATCAATTCGAAAGACTTCAAAAGAGCATTTTCTTCAATGTATAAATTCATTCTGGAAACTTGATGCTTGTGAATGTATATTTATTTTCATTATTCTCCCTCATAATAAAAGGACTTTCTCGAGTAAATCATAATTTTATAAGATTTTTGAAATAAAATTTTCTTCATATATAAAGTACATACATATTTAATTTAAATAAATAAATATTTCTTTAATTTGTACTATTATAAATTTATTGTTTCTAATATTCAAAGTTATTTCTAGAAATTATATGTTTGATTTAATGTGTTCGTTGTAAAATAATTTAAAATGAAATATTGTTTAATTTTATTTTTTTCATTGTAAATATAAAGAATGGATTTTAATTCTTAATAGTACTTTTTACCATTATTGAAATAATCTTTTGGATTCTCTTCGTTTTATTTGATATGGTTTCTTAACTACATTTATTCGACTTATTATTTACAATAGAAGAAAAAAACTATTTATACATTTTTATTCCTTTTTAACATAGGAAAAATAAAAATGAAATGATTCTTATCAGTGGCACTGATTATCCATGACTAACCACATCTATCATCAATTTATGCACGAGACGTTAAGATTTAAAATTCAAAGGTAATATGTAAAATAAAATATGAGATGAAATCTGAGAAATTAAATGAAGTTAAAAAAGGAATTATTGTGGGGTTCATTTTGCAAAACTGCTTTATTAAAAAATATGCATACTTAAAGTTAACATAGAAAATGTTACTAATACAAGTTATTAATAAATGCAAAAACAGAATTACTTCGTTGAAGAACAACAAAGTAATTTCAATATCCGGTACGTAATATATGCGATGTATCTTTAACTGATCTTCATATCTGTTTAAGTGAAATCCTTATTATATTTGTCCACCAGATATCGGACTGGAGTTGAATTTAGAACAGCAGATAAGAATGAAATAAAATTTACATCAGAATCTTAGTTTGTGGGTAATTTGAAAAATCAGCTATTTCATTTCAAAATTTTATGATTACAGCGTTTGAAGTTAATTTAAATCATGATTAACGTTGATTTGAACTTTTTGTAAAGTTACTTATTTTATATAAATTTTAGAACACTATTCGTGAAGTTTGATCGCTTCAAGGACATAGATGCGAGGTTTTTACCTCTTTTAAAACTGTCATCAACTGTGTGCAAAATATGTACATCATCAGATCTTTTTTTTTTTTTTTTTTTTTTTTTTTTTTTAAATTCTAATAACATAATTTTTAAAAGAAATGTGATAATAACATTTTTTTCGATTTTTTAAAAGATACTTGCTTTTTTTTCATTGAAGAAAACCTGTTTACGCTTTTCACTACGTGCCGCAGAACAAAGAAATGAAAAGGTGAATAAAAAGTATCCAGACTTCAAGATTTATAAACTTCGCATTTTACATTTCAACTGATTTGTACATTTCAATTGATTTTAAGCATTCTACATTTCAATTGATTTGTACCTCATTTCGTTGTGCAAAATAGCGTTTTGAACGATATTTACTATTGAGCGTTGTAAAATAAATCATAAATATCATTAAAAAACAAATAAATATTGTTCTTTCTCAAAATCACATAAATTTCAAAATCATATTAAAAAATAATTGTTTTTGTAAAGCTTATTTAGTTAATCAAAAATTATATTTCTATTTTAAAGTATTCTCTAATACTTTTATAAGAGCAACAGATCCTTTAAAAACAATTGGATTAATTATAACTTCTGCAATTTTAAGTACAAAATTAATTTTACACTGTATGATTTTGTACTATAAAATAAGATCACTAGCCATATGGAAGCATTTTGACAATTCCATAACCAGTTTGATTTGTGCAAGATTGATGCAGCATTTTATATTATAGGAGGATAAAAAACTGTATTAAACGCTGAGATTTACCAAACATTCTTTAATAAGTAGTGTTTGTAAAACAGTTAATTTAATTAGAGCATTTGTGTGTTTTATGTCATTCTCCTAGACCAGGGATGGGCAAACTTTTTCGATCGCGGGCCGAAAATCAAAAAAATAAAGTTTGGCGGGCCAAGATGAATTTTTCTTAAATTTTAAAAAACAATATACAAATATTACAATTTAATATATAAATGAGATGAATGAAAGTGTGATTTCATTTTTAAAAGTTCCTTATATCGAGGTTCGAAGTGAGATGTACTGATTCTAAGGAACGAGGCTAAATGCTCATCTGTCAGTCTACTTCTGAAATAATTCTTTCTAAGGTTCATAGTTGAAAACACTTGTTCACATATATAAGAGGAAGCAAACATATCACTGATTTTCTGGGCATGAGATATTAAATTTGGGAAACTTACTTTGGATAATGATTTAAAACACTCTAACTTTGGCATATTTAAAAACAATTGCTTGAGATGATTGTTAGATTGCAACTCAATTAATTCAAGTTGCAAATCTGACCTCACTGCTTCACAATTTACGTTGAATGGGATGGTAAAAATCTGCTTGAATGGCACTGAAATCTTGAAATCTGCGTTCGATCTCAAAAATGCAGTTTTTTCAAGCTATCTTCATAATTCTTAAGGTTTACTGAGGGTATTGAATTTAATCCCGGAAAATGAGATAAGTCATTCTTACCTAGCTGCCCAGCAAACATATTAAGTTTTAGTTTAAAAGCTTTGAGATGTGACCAAATATCGTCGATAAATTGATTTTTCCCTTGTATCTTTACATTCAAGTTGCTCATATGACAAAGAAGATCTGTGAAAGATGCAAAGTCTGAAAGCCATTTTGTATCTTCTAACATTTCGCACTCCGCAGAACATTGTTTCTCATGGAAGAACGACACAATGTCGTCTTTCAGCTGCCGAACTCGCTCGAAAACACGCCCTGCACTAAGCCACCTTATTTTCGTGTAATACCGTACATCAGAGTATTCAGATTGCACTGACTGAAGAAAATCTCGAAATTGCCTGTGAGTAAGCACACGAGATCGAATAGTATTTACAAGCTTCACGACTGTATCAAGCACGGGTTTCCTATTCAATGCAGATTTACACAGAGCATCTTGATGTATAACACAATGTAGAAAAACAACATTGTTCCCGGGATAGTTTTGATTAAAGAGTCCAAGACATCCAGATTTTTTTCCTATCATATTTGGTGCTCCATCGGCGGTCGTAATATTACATATGTTTGTTATAGGCAATTTTAAAGTTAAAAGCCCTTCCTGAAATTCACGAAAAATATCATATCCCGTTGTAGTTCCCTTTAAAGAACACATGCACGCCAGTTCCTCAAAATTTCTAAGTTCTCATCAACACCTCTTATAAACACTACTACATGAGCACTATCATTTGTATCAGTACTTTCATCCATAGCTATGGAACAAAATTTAAACTGGCCAGTCTTTGACTCTAATTGCGATGCCAAATTTTTATCGATGGCTTCCATTCTAGAAGTGACCATTTTTCGAGATAAGCTTACAGTCTCAAAATTATTTTTCTTGTCTGGACATAAAACATCACAATCTTGGAGCATGCATTGTTTAACGAACTCCCCATAACTGAGAGCTTTATTATTTTTAGCAATATTGTATGCTACAATGTAACTTGCATGTGTAGCTGCTTCTTGAATACTGTTTACCTTCTTGAAAAATTTTGCTGGCCTGATAATTTTTTACAAAGACTTTCTGCATTTTGTGTTTTTTCATATTCGGACATTGCTTCGTAATTGGAATTCTTATGCTTAGATGTGAAATGACGGGAAATGTTATATTCTTTGAAGACTGCTACAGCTTCATTGCAGATAAGACACACTGGTTTATCTTTTACAACAGAAAAAAAATATTTCCATGTCCATTCAACATTAAAAGCGCGGCACTCTGAATCAATTTTACGTTTTTTAGTAGCCATTTTGGGGTTGAAATATTTTACGAATAACCCAAACAAGCACTAGCTACGCTATACTTTTAATAATTTCACCACTATATTCACAATGACGCTATATGTCCACAATCTTTCAACACGCAATCAATAATATTAGAACTCGCGCCAAAAGAAAAGCCGCTAGATGGAGTTTAAAATGCGCAGTCTTATACACGTGAGGTCTAATTCACCTATATTGAATTCCCATATGTCTGCTCCACAAAAAAAAGATAACGCTTGTTGGCGCCAATCTACAGCTATAACTAACAAATAACTTCCGCTTTTAACACTTTACCGCGATTGAAAACTGCCTGTGTTTACTATTTCCTTCGATTTATGTTTTGTAGCACAAAAATAGAGAATGTAAACAGATTACCAGCTCTTTGAAAAAAAGGAAGAAAAAAATATAATATTTAAACAAAGTAGAAAAGGAGATGGATATATAATATATGAATATTTCTTTTAATTTGCCTCTGACCGGCAAATTAAAATTCTATCAGCGGACCGGATAGAACCTTCCGGCGGGCCGCAGTTTTCCCATCCCTGTCCTAGACCAAATTTTATAATAAAGATAATGAATCTATTCACCAATATTGTGCATCATTATTGGTTGCAAAATTTTTTTATCTGCCAATAGATCCACACTACACCCTAAACTATTACTTAAAATACTATAGTGCTATTTACTGTATTTCACATGATAAAGAAGTGATCTTTATTTTAAAATATACTCATTTTACCAAATATGATTCTTTAAACATATGAGCTTCAAACATGACTTTTGCAAAACTCTTCCGATATGTTTGTTTAACCCCTTAAAGCAGAAGGGTTTTTTTTTTTTTTTTTTTTTTTTTTTTTTTAAGAAAAACTGGTAAAAAGACTATCCTTGTGCCATCTGTTTTAAATAAGTTTATTTATAATCTAATCTATCCATTTTTACTGGAACCAATCACAGATGGGCCTTAGAAATAAATTAACGCAAGAGACTAGAGCGCCCTTGTGAAACATCGGCAAATGCGTTAAGTTAAAGTTAAAGTTACAAAAATCTTACTAGCTAAAGTTTGAAACGCTTATGATTAGGATAATAGAGACCAGATTGATTATTACCGTTCAAGTAAGTGGCATTGAATATCACTATCCTTGGAATAAAGTTATTCCATTGTCAACCATCAAGACTTGAAGAGACACTTTTGGGCAATAGTTATCAGGTTAACAAATGTTGATTTTGGAAATGTTATCGAATCTTCAGGAAAAAAAGGCTTTAAATTACACGGTTGTTTTTTTATATCTAATAATGAAATGTTTTACAGTAACATTTTAGACATAAGTAATAGATAAAAATTGATTGATTTCAAAAATTAAAATGTAATATTCTCTGTGATAATCATTAAAGCATAAGCAGGAATTCTTACGAATAAAGACTTAAAATGAAAGAAGTCTACTGCTATCCTTTAATGATATTTTTTTCTGCTGTTATACAAAATCAATTTTATCTTTTATTTCTCTCTACTGAAGATGTTAATTTTTTTTAAAAAAAATGATCAAACAATATTCCAGAGAATTATTGTTAATCCTTGTTCATGTACTAATTTCATTGATTCCTTCGGGTCAGATTGTTTTTTTTTTTTTTTTCATCTATAATAAGGTTTAAAAGTATCCTTGAGTTAATATTGTAAAACACATCAATTTTTCAAATTAAAAGTATAGAAATTCGTAATACTTTATTTCTTCCATTCTTCAGCAAATGGTATCATTTGAATACATAAAATATTAAATATTCAAAAATTAGTTCTTAAAGATAAATCTCGAAATTAAATTACTCATACTGACATTAACTACCACACTTCAATTCTGAAAACTTCCAAAATATATTTTTCGTATTTTATTAGTTGCTAATTTTTAAAAAATAAATTAAGATATATCTTCATATGCAATATTTGAATACATTAATCTATTTGTACTCATTAAAACAGTTATTTGATAAAAGAATGAAAATTCTTTTTATCACTAGGATAAATTTAAAATGAACGTAAACTTTAAATCAAGTTAAAATATTGTTACATTAAAATGCTACATTTTATTATTCTAGTTTTAAAATTTGGTTTCAGATTAATTTAAAAAACGCTCATACATTGTTCTACAATTCTAAAATTTGGTGTAGACAAGAAACAACATTCGATATTTTAATATAGAACGTCAAACTCTAAGAAATCCTGTTACGAAACTGATAAATATAACAAATAAATGAATTGAAATAAAATATTGATAAATTGACATTTTATCGAATCACGATCTTTAAAAGGCAGAAATAACAAAAAAATAGAATGATTTCTAGAAATGATTAAATAAATTACTTGCAGTATTTCATCGTTAAAATGTCAAGAAAAAGTCAAAATTCTGTCATAACATTTAATTCTGTTTTGATTATTTATTATCGATGCTATTAATATTTTCAGGGTAAAAGATCAAATATAAAACTGAACAAAAAAGTCGTACGTCTAACTTTACGTCTTTTTAATGGAATAAAGAAGGGAAAACGCCTCATTTTGTTTTCCTCGTTCAAACAACGTAACATGTGCACGTTTCAAAAGACTGACGTTTGAAGCATGCACATTTCGATTCGTATTGTGAAGAGCAGTTTGTTAATCCAGCCAAGTATTTATCAAATATTACGTTACATATAACTTTCTGTAAGATATTAGGTAAGAAATATTTTCTAGAATAATGTTATTTCTGTTCTACTTCAGCATTTACAGTATTGTTTAATAATTGGAATGTTTAATAATACAGATTCAAATCGTAAAGCACTTGAATATAATCTTTCAATAGTTGTATTGTAAAATGAAGAGATTAAATACTTTCATTCAAATGATTTCTTAATATTACCAGCTCTGTTCTAATAGAGTTTTTCTGCATTCTCCTGTTTATTGTTTTTAGAAGAAATGTATCCTTTTGCTGTTGATATTAATTATGGACTTAAAATGTATAAATCTTGGTTGAATGATGGATTTATTTATATATTTTAAATTAAATACAATATTTATTTAAAATTGTACGCATATTATGTATTTAAATGTATATAATTTCTCATTTTTTTTTATGAAGACATAATTATATATGTAATTGATACCAGTGGTAATTTTGGCTGTTCAAAAAAAATCGCAATCACAGAAGGGTTCTAAATATCATTATCATTTCGTATATGATTTATTTTATAGTGCATAGTACATATTATTGTGATAGAGTTTTACAATACTTATATAATATGCACTTCTATATCAAGAAGCAAAGTAAATAAAATTCGAGATGCTTGAGTTTTGTTTTTGATTAAGTAATTATTTGTGAAAAAAAATTTTTTTCTTTCAAAATAATAGAATTTTTGCACTTGTGTGTGTTTCATACTTTCATTAAGTGCAATTTTCCATTTCTATTTTCTTCTTACTCTGCTCTTATTTTTAATTTGATTTGTATAAATAGACTTTACTTATTAGAAAATGTTTTTGTTCAAGATGTAATATATCACTTGTCCATCAAAAGCTATTGTAAATGCTAAAACATATTCTCTACTAAGTGCTAAAATACAAGCATATTACAAAATTTTATTAATTTTATAATAACTGATTTAAGTTTATTTTATAATGATCATTAATACTAAATTCACAATGATTTTTTATAGTTATTTGTTATATTTTAATTTCCAATATTTAAAAATAAATGAGTAAATAAATTCTGACGTGTGTCTTAAATTTAGTCTGTATACTTGCCCAGAATGTAATACAAATTTAAATATCTTAAAAAAATTCTTGTGGTTCATTAAATATGTATAGTACACATACTTTTACTTGAAAATTATTCTCTAATGTGTACACAGTGTTGAGAAAGCCTGAAAATGTTACTTTGTGGTAAAATATCTTGAAAATTCTCTTTTTTTTAAATATATAAAATATTTTTTCATATGGAATTTACCTAAACTTCTATTTTTCCAAAATACAGCAATCATCGTAATTATGAATGTTTAAAATGTAGCTTTTTTAAACCTTTAACCTTTACGTTAACCTTTTTGTTGAAATCATCTTATATGAAAGAAAAAAAACAATAGAAATCTTTAATATTTTTAAAAGCATTTCTATATATTTTCGGCCAAAATGTACTATGTATATTAGGTTGGGGAAAAAGTTATCCATTATTTTTTCGGTAGACGTCTGTAGTGATCGCTATCTCGTGAGGTATCTATCAAACAATTTCAGATTTATGCTCGTTGGAAAGGTGACATTTGACACTAAAATATCCTCTTGCGGTTTTTTGTTTGATTAATTCAGTTACGAGTACAAGGTTTCAAAAATGGAAGAGAACAAACAGAAAATTCGATACATTTTCGTTTTTCTCTTGTAGCGGCGAAAAAGATAGCCGGGTGGCTAAAATTGTGAAAGGTGTTTATTGTCCTATATAAGACTGTAACAACCAGTTACGTACAATTTTTGTTTCGTCGATTCCGTTTGGGTATTTGGATGCTAAAGATGCACCTCGCATACAACATCGTCGAGAATGTCTATAAAATATCAAAAATTATCAAACTTGACAGCATGTCAGCAGTCGTAGCTTCGCATAAGACAAAAAATTTTCATGAAAACTATTTTAAACCTTTTTACAAAGCGAATCTGAAAGAAGTTACAAAAAGTTCACGTAAAAATAATGGATTTCTTTTTCCCCAAACTAATATTTTGCTATATACCAATTTCTACTATATATTTTATTAAAGTACTATATGAATCAATGCAAAAGTAATCTGCTGATAAGTCCATTATCTACATCTATAAAAACACTAAAAATTTCTTTCAGAAATATAAAACATTAAAAGCTTCATTTTTGTACAGTACCTCTTTTTGACAAATAGAATTTGATTTCTGCCATAAATAGAAATTTATTAATATAACATCTTATAAACTCCACTTTCATCAAGGTTGCTAAAATTTATAGAAAAAACATTTTTATGTTTAGAAAGAACAGAATAATTTTTTGAATGATATAATTTTCTTGTTAAAAAATTTAGGTATGAAGAATCTCATTTTTCACATGTTTCGAAATTCTAGAAAGTAAGAGTAGATTCTGCAAATATTTATATGTTTTTGAACATTTTAACTATAAGTAAAATTTAATTTTTATTCTAATTCCTTCCAATGGAATTAATAGCAATGTAATATAGGTGGGGATATTCATTTGGTTCGTTAGTTCTTATTAACGGAAGTATAACCAATGCATAAAAATTCAAGACAGGAATTTACAAAATTTATGATGATGAAAATAAAATATAATAAATATGGAATTATTTTATATAATTTAATAGGAAAATCAGTAGAAAAAATAACAAAATTTTAAACTTTATATCTGCAATGTTACAATACTTTTTATCCGAAAAACAGTGAAAGGTTTAAAATGATAAGAAGGAAAATTTTCCTTAATTAACATATTATTATTACAACCTCAAGTGTATGATCCCTTTATGCTCTAAATACCTTTTTCAGCATAAGGAGAACCAACGAAATACCGAAGAAAATCACTGAGATTTGAAGATGGGCAGCTGAACACAGAAACTGGTTGCAAATTGATTTAAGTAAAGCGCGGTTTACTAAGAAACTTCGATTCAGTTTGTTTGGTGGACAGTTGAATATTTAGCTCTCTGGTTTCCAATTAAACAATTGCAGAATTCGACTGCCACCAAAAGAGTGAGTTTTCTGTAGAGGCTCGGAATCCACATTAAAATTTAAATCTTGATCACATTAAACCTCATGTGTGAAAAAAAAATGAAAGTAGAGAATAAAAACCAAACCAAATCTGATTCATTTTAGAATATGATACCAGATATATTGCAGTATGAATAAAAAGGAAATAACTTCACATTCACTCGCGAAAGATTATATTATAGATAAAGTGAAGTAGAAAATAATATCAGCTGAAATCAGTATAAGTGGATGTATGATCCTGCATATCATATTTGCAGATGAGGTACAGAAACTTCATATAATCCCTTGTACTATAACCATTGGTGATAATGTTCTTTTAACACATAATATTGTCAAAATTTATACTGTATATGAGAATATGCTTGAAGTCATAAATCAAATTGTATAATTTATTATACAATTTGGTTTATGACTTCACTTACTCTTGTACTATAACCATTGATGATTATTTTCTTTTAATGCACAATAATTTTAAACTTTATATTGTATGTGAGAATATGCTTTAAGTCATAAATCAAAGAGTATAATTTATGGTAGGAAGTGTTTACCATGCTCTATTGGTCTACTTTTGAACTGACATGTTTGGGACACACTCAAATAATACAAGGTTACAAGACTAGGTTTTCTTTAACTGTCTTAGTCTTCACATTTCAACTTCTTCATGGCTAAAAGAGTATTTGCTATAACCTCAAGAATTACCACGTTGCATAAATGCGAAAAGGTCTTTGTTATACAGGAGGAACACTTGCGCCATCTTTAATTGCTCTAATACATGAGAAAACTAAAAAAAATTTGAAATCACTCTTCTCCATAAATTAAGATTGAACCACCCCCTTAAGTAAATAAAAGAAGGAAAAGAATTGAGGAGGAAACTATCATGTATAATTATTACAAAATGGAACTTTCTTGTTAATCGAAAGACAAACTGCTTTGCAATCAACACTCGACAGCAAAAATCCAATTTTACAACTTATAGTTTAATTCTTGTTATTAGTCAACTTCTGGAACTTTGAATTGAAAATTTTTCCCAGGAATTTCTTAAAATAATTCTATATTTCATAATAAATGAAGACTAAATTTTTAGTTGACTGAATCCTTAAATTACATCATTCTTCAAAAAAATAAATAAATAAATAAATTAAATTCTAATATATAAATTGGAAAATGATTAATAATATAAGAATATTTTTGAGAAGTTACATGATTTCCAGTGAAATTTAAAAACTTCTCATTGAATTTTACTGCAGTATTCAAATTCCAATTGAATACTGCAATAAAATCTTTCACATCCTTCACAAATACGCATATACAGATATTTTATTAGATTTCATAAATCCCTATAAATATTGAATAGAAAAATGCATTTTACAGATAAGCATTTTTTTTTTTTATAATTTCCAAATACCTTGAGTTCAAAAAATATATTTGATTTCCCTTTATTTCTTAGTTTAGAATACTTCTCAATGAAAATCATAAAATCCCCATAAATCAATAAAAATCATCTTTTCTCTTTTAAGGAATTTCTGATACATAATTTTAGAATATATTAAGCTGTTAGCAATGCTTGGTGAATGCACAATTTTAATAACTTTTCTTAAATTTAAATTTTTCTATTATTATATTTTATTAAATATCTATTTAAATATTTCTTTTATTTTTCAGATAAATACAATGATAAACATGCTAGAAAGCGAATATATATTAGAAACAAAGCTTAAATATATATCTTCCTTACATACTGTAAGTACTAAAAATTACTTTTTTATATAAGATTTCATGCTTTTTCTTTTTTTCAAACTCACTTTCATGTTCTACATTTATGCATAAATATACAAATGCTTAACACTTCAGTGATAAATTAAGAGCAATTTGGTATCAATTCATCTATACTGTATCAACAAGAAAAAATGAGTTTATCATATTGTAATCACACTTGAAAATTGATTGCTTGTAAGCTATACAATATGTTTGTAAGAAGAGACTTACTAATGTGTCTTCAAAATGAATCACGGCTGGATGGTAGCTTATTAAGGTGTTATTTATTATTCCTGGTTGTATTGGTCGAAATCTCATGACTCTTAAAGTGAATATGAAACATATAACTCAATAGAACTATACTGAACGCTAAAGGATAGACAGAAGCTTATTAATGCCTGAAAAGAGTGCTTTGTTATACTCACGGTCTTGAGAAATCATGCAATTACATCACATACTTTTGAACTCACATAAGATAGAAACTATGCTTGTAAGCAGAATGAAAAAATCTGGCATGAATAATGAATGATGTCTGCAGCATTACCAATTCCCCCATGTCAACCACTGTTTCGGTTTCCTCTAACGGTGCAACAGAAAAACCATACCAAAATGACAAATGACGATACTAGCAAGGTACCGCGTTGTCTTTTTAGATAAATCCCATTTCTCTATACTGCTTCATAATGCAGATATACCTAGCTCGAAGTACCAAGGAAAACGAATATTTTTTTAAGTTTACATTAGTAACTATTATATTAGCATGTTTTCTGTCATAATATGGGGATGTTTCGTGTACATCTTCTACAAGTGTACATCGTACAAGTCTAGTTCAAATAATCAATAATATGGACGATTACTTTTACATGTCTGGTTTATAATAATTAGTGGCTTTATCTTGTCTTTTGACATCATTTTGTACCAAGATAATGCCGAAAACATGCAGTACGTATTGTCGTGACTCTCTTCAATATAAAAGATTGTTCTCAACTCATATTATCTTCAACTTCTATATCCTTCAAACAGTATATTCTTTTAACTTATTCCTCAGTAAGTATAGATACATTCTCCCTGAGGATCCATGAATTGTATTTGGTTCATGAACTATATCTGGCTATCAATTAAACGAATGAAAAGATCTTCTATGAAACATATCTAGTCTTAGCTCATACAATGACTGTTGCAAAGCAAATAATTCAGCAGTTGCACTTTTAGCTTTCATCTTAACAGATAGTGGATTTGATTCCCACAACGGATATTTGTTGCGGCTTGAAATTTACTTTGAATAATATGTCGATTAGCTACTGAGCCAAAAGTGACCGTAGGGTTATAAATTAATCAACCAAATCCAAAATTGCCATACCATTATTGCAATAGAGAAATTCTGACATACAATTGAAACTCCATATAAAAAGAAAGAATCAGAATTTAAATTAAAATCAGTGCAATATCTGCTCGAATTTCAGCCACTATTGCTGGCACAGAAGTGGCTATCCATTATACTAAATTCATTACGTTATGTATTCAAATTCAATTTTAAAATAAAATTGTGTATTTTCCTTTGATTAAACAGTTTATATATAACAAGACTTTTCTTTCTTTTTTATAGTATATAGCAATCTTGACAGCGAATAATAAAATTCCACCCAAGTAACGTAATAAAGATCTCATGTGATCGTTTCTATAAACAATCATAAACGCATTTGTCCTTGAACATCATGTGATTCTAAATATCTATTATTGCATAATTATGCATTACTTAAGGTGTATTAACGTCTGACAGGATATAGCTACTCTTTTATATTATTTCTTAAGGAAAAGCTAATAGGCCTTCATGAATTAACCTCATAAATACAAACCAAGTGCATTTTGGAAGCAAGAGCATCGTGATTCAAAGATGAGTGTTTGCAATATATTAGGTTATGGAGAAAGTGATCCATTATTTTATTGGTAGAAAGCTGCAGTGATCAATATCTCATAAAGTATTGATCAAATAATTTCATATTCATGCTCGTTGAAAAGGTGACATTTCGCACAAAAAATATTCTTTTGCTCTTTTTTGTTTGGTTCATTCAATTATGAATTAAAGAATATTAAAAT
>JAPDSC010007908.1:0-13972 GCA_026290005.1 Latrodectus geometricus | reverse complement strand
GGAACATGAGCGGAAGAACAGTTATCGACGAACAGTTATATATATATATATATATATATATATATATATATATATATATATGTAATTCTTAAAGTTTTCTTTAATATTAAACTGTTCTGGGCTATTGCATTTTTCCTTATGTTTTTGATATCTAATATCGATTAGTTTTTAATAGGTAGCACTAAATTGCTTTGATATTTTCTAATATATTATATTAAGTGAAAACAGTAATACTTATTATTTTTCGTCGAAGAAATTGAAAAAAATGAAGACCTTCCCTTAATTTCCACTTTCAACTTTAATCAGTTTATTTCGATGTAAAATGATTCTTTTTAGTTTTAAACTATGTATATAAATTATTTTTTAATAATATTTTTTTATTGAATATTGATATATTACCCAGTTACAGTTACTAAATAAATATTTCAGATATTTCTTTGCCAATTCTTTCTGCCAAGAAAAGTGTGAGTAAATCTGCACAAATATACATCATTTTTAATAAAATGGGTTTTTTATAAACATCTATTTTGTAATCCTTTTTCGAATGAATCATTGACTAGTTCTGAAAATTATTTATTACTATATCCTCAACAAGACCACACAATACAAGAGCTATCTCAATATTATACAAAAGAACAGAACAAAAAAATCATATTAAATTCAGAAATATAGCAATTCAGTACCATGGCAGTTTGAATTCGACTCCCAGTTTGAAAAATGTTACAGGACCATTTTATCAGACTTCTAGTGGCAACAAGAATAATGTTGCCACTTCATAGCAACATTATTCTTATTGCCACTAGAAGTCAAATAAAATGGTTTTGTAACATTTTTCCTATTTTTTTTATAAAAATATAGTATGCTTTAAAAATTATTTATGAAGACAAAAATCCTTTTTTTTTATTTTATAAAACAAAGTTTCAAATTTATTTGAAGTAAAAGTATTTTAATTTTAAAAACCGAAAATGAATTAAATAAAATGTGAAAGTAAATTCATTTTAAATTTTTCTTCAATTCATCTGTAATAGATTCCATAAAAATAAAATGTGCACATAATAGGACTTTATATACTTTATTAATTTAAGTTCATTGACATTATATTTTATGAAATAGTTCACTAAAATGAATTTATAAATTTGAATAAAATTTATATTTAACTGAAAAAGCTTGTAAAAGATTTTGATAAAATATTTTAATTCTACTCAATAGCTTGAAAATTAAGCTTTACTAATAGTTAAAATGTGATTAAGAATATTAAAATGAAACTCGAGAAATAAAACTAGGAAGTAAATTCTAAGAAAATGACTAAACCCAAGATTACATGACATTTTAAACTCCACAAAGAAAAATCATTTTCTTAGAAACTGGAAAATATATAACATTTTAAATACCCATATTAAGTTATTTCTTCAATTTATAAAATATTTCAACAATAAGAACAATATGTTGAATAGTTAATTATTCACAAGTTATGATTTTTACGAAACATAAATGGACAGAGTTAAATTTGTTTTAAGAGTTCCTTAAAGGCAAAATAAAGCTCTGAAAATTATCATATTTTAGCTGGTAAAACTAAAATCTTAACTATTCGAGTGAAGAGAATGTAATAGTTAACAACGTTGAATCACATGAAAGATACTGAAATATAGATAACTTCTATAAAGTTTCGTATTTTGCTCTGTTATCTCTACTGCTTTAATTATTCTGAAAGTAAATTTAATAATTAATCACACAAAACAGATAACTTTAATCTAAAATCTGCACATATCCGTTGAATAAATTTTTGAGATAAATTTTATCTTCTATGTATTAATCATTGATAAATTACATTATGCATACAATGCAACTTTCAGTATCAATCGTTTTGTTTATTTTTCAGATTTTAGAATTCCAGAATTATTTAACTATTTATTCCGTTGAATAAAACTCAATTTACAATTTATAAATTATTCGAATAAAAGAAAAATATTATTTAGACAAAGAATTTATAATAATTATATTGCTATATGTTTGTGTTATTTTTTTTTGGTATTATATCGACTTTAATAATTAGTCAAAATATAATAAATCATGAAATGTGTTGACATTGTTTTACCACTGGAATCTGAAAAGAGGAATTTTATTCTTGGAAAAGATATTCATGTTTATAAAGCCATCTATATGCTAAGTGGTTACAACACCATGTCGTTTTGCTGGTATTATTATACTGTTATGAATACCCTAACTCACAGAAAATTGAGTTTCTAACTGCGTCCATTGTCTAATTAAGAAAGTAGCTCTAAAAATAATGTTTAAGAACAGAAAATATATATTGAATATTAAGTTTAAATAGTTTTCAATTAGTACATTCTATTTAATTTATACATAGTTTAATAATTGGTGCTTTCTGATTATTAGTTAATTATTTTTAAACTGAAATTGAATAAATAATTTCAGTAATAAAATCAGTAAATTGGCATTAAAACTATGAACCCCTGTGAAAATATATATGATAGTCACTTTTTCCGGAATAATTTGCAATATATGTATGTTTCTGTATCTTTACTGATTTAATAAAGAAACATAAAAAAAAAAATGAATAAAAAAAGATAGTGCTTTTAATTTTAATTTCTTCCAGTTTTTAATACTTTTTCATTATTATGATTGAACAATATAGATTTTAAACGTTATATTCATAAACGTTTAAAACAATTATTAGGTTTGATAATTTTAATGTTTAATAGTTTTTTGTGAATTAGATTGTCGCTTAAGAAGTCAAAGAAAAAAATATTAACAAATATGGGTATGATGTTTATGATAACAACTGGAACCAAAAATTGATTATTCAACAGTGAAAATAATAAAACCAAATAAATTAGATTGATTTATTGATAAAAACGAAATTACATCTTATTCTGAAGGCAGCCCAAAAGTTCTAGTTTCATTATCTGATTCCTTTTCCAATCATTATTTATAACGTAATTAACAATTTTTAGAACGATTTATGTGACCTATACTACAAATATACTCGCATGAAGAGCGTACGGATAACTAAATGATTTAATTACAACTACAGCGAGATGCAATTGCCAAATACAGCACTGATAATAAATTAATTGTTTGGATAGTTGATTTGCTGCTTTGTGGCCACTTTTTTGTGTACCAGAGTAAATTCAATGGAGACATCAGCCAAAGTGGATTCTGAACCACTGCAAATATTTACGTCTGAAGAGAAAATTGAACTTACAAATAGTTGAATTGAATACCAAAACTCTAATCCTTCAGTTACGAGATGGAAGATTACAATTTAAATAACATTTTTTCAATTTCTTTTCAGGAGCCATAATAAATAATGAAAATGAGGATATAAGCAGAATTTGGTGACACTAAATAAAATATACTTCTGCAATTACAAAATTTTAAGAAAAAATCGAATTTTTAAAACTATAAATATAGATTATAAAAAACTCACTTTTACCAATACTTATAAATGGTTTTAATGATTTAATCAAGTAAAGATGCAGTTAACAGAAGAAATTTTAAATGTATTCTTAGTAAAAAGACTTGGAGCAGGTGGAAAAATGTGATTTATTATTGGGATTAAATGATGTATTAAGAAAAATTATTATAAAAAGTATTTAAATAAAAGGAATTTAATAAATGATATATGGTGAAGAAATGAAAAGTATGTATAGTTTGTTTGCTGTGTTATTAACGATATTTGTATGCATTGTTAATTCAACCGGAATCTACAGTTAAATGTGGATTTGGAATCCACAAAAGGAAATAAGATAAAGATGGATGTTAAACTAGCATAATAAACTAGCACTAGGTTAGAAGTCTAATCATCTGTAGAAGAAACAGGCATAGTTAAATTATGAAAGAAAAATTTTAAAATATAAAAAAGAGCTTGATTAAAATAATCATGATCTCATAAAGTCCAAGATTCAAATATATTAGCTTGAAGTTCTATAAAAATACATAAAATATAAATTCTTTTATTGAGATATACATACAAAGAAAAGAACAATATGAGAACAGACAATGGTAGCTCAAATTTTCATACATATATATCTCAAGAAAATATTATAAAAGGGGTTAAATTTTATGAATCATTAATTGTATTTGAATGTCAAACTGAGAACGTAGATATTTATTTAATCAAGCTAAAATAACATAATATATATTATTAAATAAAACAATCATCATCTACGTCATGTTCTTATTTGACACCGGTTACATTTAATCGTTTGTTAGGCTAAATATTGAAGTTGTTGACTTTGTGACTTGAAGTTGATTAGAGGGAATTCTAACAATACTGTTGCATGAATTTGATGTAAATTTTAAGAATAAAATCTGAAGCGACATAATTATTAATCAATTTATAAACATTTTAAAAAAAAATTCATTTTGCATGTTTATTAATGTTTTTGGAATTTTTCCATCAGATGTAGGAAATAAAAATGCACTCACCGAAAACACTAAAAGGAAAATATTGAAATGTACATTGGAGTGCAAGCCTTTCTACCTAAATAGTCATTTATCAGCTGGTCACGTTATCAAGCAGTGGAGGAAAAAGAATCAATAGTTGAATTAAGCTTTTTATGGTTCTTAGACTTTTCGAAAACAGAGGACGTATTTTCAATTTTTGAAAAGTATTTCTTGCTCAAAGAATTAAGAATGTTAAAATTGGAAAGCTAGTTTTAGCGTTGAAAGGAAAGTTTGTCAGTAAAAACTTTACTCTCATTCTTGGTTTTTCGATCAAGTTTGATGTAAAATGATTTATAGAGGAGAAGCCATTTTATTTATTCAAAAGGGAAGTATAAAATATTTGATTAATTTTTTTCAAAGTATCTGTGTTAAATAAATGAAAATACCAATTTTAATTTTTAAATACGAACACAACTTTAATATAGTTAATTGTTTAACTTTGCATTTAATTTTACTTTTACTTTGGAACTTTTTTGGTTTTTCTTATTAAACAGTGAACATTTAATTTGCATACAAAATAGATAAAATGAAATTGATTGGAGCATAATGTTTTCTAAGAAAATGGCAAAAAAAATTTCAAATTAATCTATTTGTATGTTATTTATTATTATATTTAGAAAAGGGATTAAAATTTTAATAGAACTTTAATATGAGAATATTTTAGTTAAAAATATGGTAAACAAATAAACTACTTCAAACCTAAAATTTAATAATCTTAAATGTTTTGAATTTCTCAAATCATTTTTATATATCATATTTTACTATATCAAATATTAAATAATCATTTTCATTGAAATTAATTATATTAAAAATAATATTTTTTTTACTTCCTTAGTATTTAAAGTTCTTCATTTAATTTAAAATTTGATGTAAAGATTGAAAAAAACTATGTAAAGGCTGCATTCTAATGTACTAATTAAATTTATATAAAAAAGAACAAAAATCGAACTTAATTGCCAAACCTAATTATTCCTTATTGAATCACTGAATGAATATTGTTTATTAGCAAATCATTGTGAAAAACTTGAAATTTTGTATGTCTGATTAACTTTAATTGATTCTTATCAGAAGAATCACGATTGATTTTTGAGGATTTTTTTCTATTGCGATTCATGTGACCGATTCCAACAACTTTTGGAAAATTCATATAGTTTTTATGTTCCTAAAGTTTGAGATGAAGCGGTAAAAATCAGAAAAATTTACATTGAAAAAGGAATTTTAAAATTTGAATAGATGCATTCGGAAATATTTTCTAGTGTCTAAGGATTTAATAGTCTCTAATATAAAAAACGTTGTTGAGAATATAAATACGCAAAATGATAGCAAATTTATGAGAAACTTAAATTTAAGACGCTTGCACAAATTTCATGTATATCGTTTCTGCTAATAATGAAAAATTTATATATTGTAATGTCTGTGTTTAGATTGCTGTTTTTGTTATGATATTTTTGTTTTATTGACGTTTGATGAAAGTTATTGTCATTTTATCCATATAATGTCATCGTATCAGCATGCAAAGTAGATGCTTAAATTGTTATTTTAAATCTACATTTATAAAAATTAAAACACACATTACATAATAGTTCTTATATTTGTATTTCTGATATATTGAGTAAAATTGCAGATTTTTATATTGCATAATATATTTAAAGAATTATATAATGAATATATTACTAATTTATTGAATATCCAATAATGAATATATTACTAAATTATTGAAGAAATCTGAGTTTTTACATTTTATATTTATAATGTAGAAATGTCACCACATTTATTTTAAGCACTTTAATTAAATAAAAGTAATACATTGTTTCAACTTTGAGATACTTTTAAAGCAGTTAATATAATTAATATTTTAGCCATGTTGATTGAAATTTATAACTTCTTTATTAATTGTATACATTAATTATCAATGGACAAAACAATAATTTATCCTCAATGTCAATAATTTTCCTTTATAAGAGGTGAATATCAAATGTCATTAATAACAAAGAAAGAAAATTTCATAAATAAGGAAAATTTATTAATGAATAATACAATATTACAAATTATAAATAATTACAATCATCAATAATTTTACATTACATTCAGATAATTGAATACATATTAGACGATGGAACTTTGCTTAAACTTAAATTCAAAAGTTGTCATAAAGTCATTAAAATTATCGAGAATTTTGTCTTTGAGTGATAATTCTGGTCGCAGGCTTTGAACTTTTTCCAACGGAGTAACGGGTTTGTCATCCAAGTGTGCCAGATGGTCAAAATGGCTAATCACGAACTTCCTGCAATGTAATGCAATGAATATGTTTAATTTGCATTTTGTGAAACATCAATCTTTATTAATATCATAACTGTCATATTATTATTAGAAAAAAGTAAGTTCTTGCGTTACTGATATAATTTGCAATGTCTTGTATTAATAATCTTCTTTTCTCTAATGATAAGTAAATAATTGGATAATTATCATTATTACAAGTAAGAATTATCTCGTGGTACTACATAATGTATATAAATATTAGCTTCTATCTTGTTTTCCAACAAGGAAAGCCGAATATTGTTGGATGAAATTGGGGAGCCTTGTGATTAAAGCATTAAGCACAGGTAGAAGCTCCCTCAGAAACACAGAATAGTTTTTGAAATTCCTTAAAAAAGATAACGTATACACGTATGTATATATAATATAGAACAACTTATCTTCTTCAGAGTATTTATAAATTGCTTTGTCTGTATTTCTTGATAAAATAATTACCTTGTAATAGTTTATCCACATCACATTCTAAAGATAATAATTAAAATTAGTTTCTCCTTAAATAAAAATTCAAGTATTGTTAAATTGATTTCATAAATTTCAAAAATTATTTTGTAAGTTTAAGAGATACTTTTTAAAATATTTATTTTGTAGAAAATGACTTTATTTTTTATATTTTTGAAATTAGAATGGATTTCTTTTTATGCGTTAAATTTTCATGGAAAGAGATGTTTTTAACAATAATTTGTTTCTCCATAAATTTAAAGTGACAGGAACAGTTTAAGGAAATAGATGTTTATATTGAGCTGAACTATTGTATAAAAAGAGTACCCAAACACCAAATAAAAACTTTCTAATTATATTTTATAGTCTTGTACTCCTTAGATTTAATTCTATTTAACATTCGAAATAAAATTAATTCAATAATATATTGTGAAATATCATGTTGAATTATTATAAAAAGCAACACGCTATTTTTCAATATTTAGAAAAGATTTATCACCTTATGGAAGTCAATATTCAAAATTTATTAAAAAGAATCTAAGAAATGAACATAAAATATGAATTTAACGTTATATACGTAATATACGTTTAACTAATTTTTATTTACTACAAAAAGTTATGAAATTTCGTTAATTACAAATGAAATTATTTTTCCAGTGTTTAAAAAAATCATCTCTGATTAAAAGAAAAGTATTCTTAGAATTTAGTAAAAAAGTATGAAGAAATTGGAAAGAGATACCAAAAAAAGAGTACAAATAAGAATTTGTTTTGCTTTTTTTCTTCTCTATAATTACTTATTTAAAATGTTTCAAAAAGCATTATTTTTTGTGGCATTTAAATTTATATCTTAAATATATAATTTTATGGAAAGCTAAACTTTTATAACATTTATTTTAAAATTAAAGATTAATTTTAAAATTAAATTTTTATTATTAAAGTGCGAGTTATATAAAATAAATTTTGGCTCTAAGACGTACTAAATGTTTTGAGAGATTTTAAAAAAATAATTACAAAGAAAAAAATATTCTTTATAAAATTTTTTAGAATAGCTTTCACGTTTTAAATTTATAATTAGCAAATGCTTGTGCAAAAACAATAGATATATTGAGTTGACTTTAAAAAGTGTGCGAGGATATAATTTGCAGTACCTACATCTGAGAGAAGATCTAGAAACAATCTACATACTAAAAGATCTCTCTCTTTTTTTTTTTTTTTTTTTTTCCTTGAGAAGAATTTTCAGATCATTGAAATTCTAATCATTCAACAATTCTCAGAATCTAATTCCCTACCTTACGATTATTTCTTTGTTGTTTGAAAGATAAGAACTTTGCATACCTTTAACTTGTTTTAAACAAAATAAAAAAAAAGCTTAAAAAAATAAAAAAAGATTCCTTGTAATTTCTGAAAATGAAACTCTTATTTGGTAGACTCATATTATTTTTTAGTCATTCTCGGCCATTGATTCATCTTTTAGTAGCAGCAAAAAACTCGTTTCACTTTGAGTAAGACTCTGTATTAGAATTTTAAATTTTCTCAAAAAGTAGTAACAATTTTCAAAAGAATACATGTCCAAAGATAAAAAAAAAAGTTTTTATTTTATTTATTTTTTTTTACATGAATTATGGGAAAAAATGGAATATTCATTAGAAAAGAAAGAAACGATTTTTCAGAATCATTCATGGAGCAAATTCAGTTATTGCAATAAAATATTACAATTTTATTTTATTGATAAACACTATTTTTGGCACATTTGTTTTGACCAAATTTATAAAAATAAGTTGTTCATATCAACAATAAATAAATGTTGGCAATTTACTTGAATTTCTTCAAGCCAGTTTCCAACACGCATTCTATTTTTATCGGAATCTTTCAGTTCTAAGCGATAAAATTTATGGTTATGAATTATTTAAACAAGTGTAAAAATTCACCTTTTGGAATTTCAGATTAAATTTCATTTTTCTTAAAGTATCGAACAGCTACGATTTTATTTGTAATGTCACAAATTCAGGAAAGTGAAGTAAATGTATGTGAAGGTATACCTCATGCTATTTTATTCAAAACATTTGAATTTCACAAATGTCCTAATTCCTTTCAGATGAAAGAAAATATAGAAAGAGCACTTTTAAATGTAATTCCGGAAAATGTGTCTGTCATAATCTATGGAAACTGTTTTACTTTCCAAATGTTGGAGAAGGAATAATGGGTAGGTCTACCATCCTACATAATATTATTCATGGAAATTTACAAATGGAAAACAATAGTTTACTGCTGCGTTTGCCATAATTTAATTAAACATCAAAAAAGAGTAGCTTATTAGAATCAGTAAAGGAAACAATAAATGACTTGGAAATAGTAGCCACTCTATTACTTCTAAAATTGCAACTGGTAATGAAATGTACATGAAATGCTTTGATATTCTAAAAGGTCAAGAAAGTTAAGTACGAATCTTTGAAGATGATCGCGTGTGTTCCAAGCAAAAAATAATGTAAGGCATATTTTTCAGAAGTATAGTAGTGATGAAGGTCACTATAGTGATGAAGGTCACTTCTACCTTTCCAGCTTATAAGCTGGAAAGGTAGAAGACAATAACAACTATCTGGTTTACTACTAAATGTCTTTTAGAAAATTTTAAAAGAGTGAATGCTAGAGGATACTTCTTCACCATGACAATGCACCTTTTCAAGCACATTTTCAATGCAAGATTCATAGTAGAAGTTCTGGAAACAAAACATGACAATGTGGTTGAATATCCCTTTATTCACCTCATCCTGGGGGTGAATTTCTACTAAAAAACTAGTGTGGATGCTGTATACTCCAAAAATAAGCTCAATAGGACTATAAATGCATTTCCTTAATTCTAAAAAATGAACTATTTCAGGCATCTAATTCTATCTAATTATTTAAAAATTTGCATACAGAAGTGCTTGAGGAGAAATTACTTTAAGAAATTCTATAATTTTATGCACATAATATTTAACAGTCTAAATATGTTTCAAAAATTTCAGTGACGCTCATACAATTTTTCAATTTTACATTAAATTTAGAACTTTACATTAAATACTTTAATTTTATATTAATTTAAATAATACTTTATTTTTAAAAAATTAAATATTACAACAGAATTTAATGCAATAGTTATTTTAAAAAAATGAATAAACAGTTCATTCATTCCATTACAAAAATATCTTAAAAAGTTAATCAATGACAACAAATATTTTTTACAAAAAATAGCATATAATTATCGATTTAAATCTTTAATTTAACAATTTTAATTTGATCGTATATCATGTTTAACTTTACATTTAATATTTTAAATCTTAATTCTACATTTAAAATGTAATTATTATTTTCAGGATTTAATGCAGTAAAAAAATGGGCGAATAAAGACAATTTTTGACGTATCGCTGAAAGAAATACTTATGAGATAATGAATGGTAAAATGAAAATTTTGACAAAAAAACGGTTGAAGAGTCGATGACAAATCTAAGCACCAACCTTTAAGGGTACTTAAAAGATCAGACACTTCAAAACAGTGATATTTTTAGAAATAATTTTTTTTTTGCTTAAACCTTTCAAAAACTGCTTTAGAATATATTTTCATATATATCTTGTGAAGTAAATAAAAACGCAAGTTATCTGAAATCATTTTAATATTAAATGCTGTTAGGTAGTATAATACATGGAGACAAAACTATGTATATTGTTAATATTTTTTATTAAAAAAAATTAAAAACAATATAACACACAAAGTGAAAACATTTTTTTCATTGTATTTGGAAAATATTATGAAAAATTAATTCCGAAAAACTTAATTTCGTAACTATTTCAACAAGCTTCTAAACTGGAAAAATTTATAAGCCATGAGATTTATCAAAATAATTTTATTCCAATTTTGAAGTCATATATTATGTCCTTCCACACATTGTGACGTAGTAATTAACATTTAAACTTCTGGAAAACTTATAATAATGAGCATTAAATTTTTAATGCATAAAAATTGATAATATTACAAATAATTGGTTATATTAACTGTTTTATTGATTGCAAATCTATTCATTAAACAATCTATTCGCGTATGCTTAATGGCTTATGAAGTACAGAGGGAATTTATAAAAAAATCAAAACCATTAACGAAATTATTATTTTTGCACCCAAATTAGTAAATATAGTTTTAATAAAATTAGTGATAATAAATTAAGTTTTTTCTTCTATTTTTCCCATTCACGATTTAATATAATAGAAGAAATTTTAAAAATAAATAAAGAAATATTCTGCAAAACTTATCCTTTTATTTTAAAAACAATTTTAAATCTTAAATAGTTAAATATAAATTTATGAAAATTTTCTAAATTTAATTAGAATGGTTTAGAAAGTCCTTCTCCAATAATGAAAGTTAAAGCGATATAAAAACACTTGAATGTGTTTAATAAATCACAAGAAACCAGAGTAATTTTATGTTTTAAATTTTTATAAAGTCCATCATTGATTTATTTGTATATAGAGATTTATGTCCATAGGCACATAAATTTGTTGCAAAATAAATCCTTTTCATTCACATTTTCTATTTCTCCCCTGTTGAAAATGCATATAGTCAAAAGAATTGAAAGCTTTTTGCTTGAATGAGATACGCGCTTTTTATTTGTTCAAAAATAGATTTAAAAAAGGCTATGCTCTTTGAGCTGAATTTTATAATAAAATATACACTACAGTATTGAAAAAACATTTAAATATAGCATTCTGAATGAACGACTTCTTTTAAACGTGTCCTTATACAGCGCATACACTTACAATTACCTGATAAATTTCACAATTCAAGGATTATGATATAGAACAATTTATTTCAAAAACTAGGAAAAAAGTGGATTTTTATAATATTAGATTCGATTAAAGATTCCCCAATCGGTATTGCATTTTATGTCGATGAAAACCGTATACCGTTTTATTTCTTGTTATTGTCTCAATTACTTATTGGTATTTATGATTATTCTGAGAAATTACTTGAGTTCTATGTTCATATATGAAACTACATTATATAAAATAATCATAACTAAACAGTATTTCATGTCATATTAAATTATAAGTAAAAAGACTTATTGTAAATACAATTTTTTTTCATTAAATAATATTATTAAACGTAATATTAAAGATGAAGTTTTTATTAAATCTCAGTAGATACCTGAGTAATTGAGTTTTTCCGCCTTTTGATGTATCATATTATCTGCGAAAAATATATAAACCAGAAACATATTTCAATAATCAAGTACATGAAAAATATTAAAGCCATTTTTACACACAAAGTTTATGTCACAATTTAAACAAAAGTTACAGTAAATTAATATATAACTGCATATTATTTTAAATAAAGATAAAAACACAAATTTAAATATAATTTAAATTTGATGGTTAGAAATCGATTAAAAATTCCTTTTTAATTTTTTTCAACAATTAAAAAATTCAAAACTAAATATTCATTAAATTTGTAATTGTTTTGTAATATAGATTTATGTAGATCACGTATTTTTATAAAATTTTAAAACTGAAACAGTTTCCTGCAAAATTATTCATTTTTTCTAATTGAAAGGCTTTATAATAGATGGACTAATATAGTTTCTGGATAAAAATCTCAAATAGTATTTGTAATCATATGGGATGAATTTTTCCCAGCATTGCTGAAATAAATAAAGCACATTAAAAATTCTAATTTAATGAATTTTAGTGAATAATGAAGCAGACTAATTATAAATTAAATTTTATACTATTAAAGTATATTTAATAGAACCAAAGAAGTTTAATTAAATCTTCAAACAATACACTATAAGTTTGATTCAACACTTTATTTGGTTTTATATTTTATTGTGTTGAAGTTTACATTTTATTATATGAAGTTTGATTTCGGAGTGCTATTTTGTATGATTCCGACATTTTACATTATTTCAAAAGGATACTTTTTAAGTCATATGTGTGAGCTTTTGAAAAAGACTTGTATTCAAATCAATATTTCTATATTCCTCAAATTTAGTTTCCTTGTATCTAATTAAATTTAACAAAAAAAATTTATTTCTGACGAGTGATAAAAAGTTTGAATACCCTTCTGATCAAAGCATACTAGTGATTGATATTCGAATTCTATTTTTGATACATCCAATTGTTCCACAAGAAGGACGGAATCCAGAAGAAATAAATGGTAAAATGATAAAATATGACCTCACAAAGAAAACAGAGCAATTCATCCAGAAAGAGCGCGTAATATAAAAGAATGCTGATAAAGATTGTCGGTAAGGAATATCAGAAAATGAAGCCAAATCTTAATCGCATCTTTAGTCTAAAATAAAAGAGTTGTTCAATGAGCCAATTGCACAGAATCGAAAGGTCATACACAAGATCCCTTCAATGCGATTTTCCGATTCCATGCAGTTGATGAATCTTTCATTATTTTTTGTCATTATGTCTGGTCCATTGAAGATCTTTTCATTATTTCTAGTTTTGTTTTGAATAGCTTTAGATGATAAAGAGAAGCATTATTAAAAGAAAAGCTGCATACCTTTTAAACTACATACCGTAGTTGAAAAATTATAATTGGTAAAAATGTATATTTATTTGACGCACACTCTTTATTACTGTTATCAATTGACGAATGTTGGAAGGAAATAAAATATCCTCGTTCTGAATATTTAAAATAAATTCTTAACACTGTTTAATAAAAAGATGAATTTTTTTCATATATATATATATATATATATATATATAT
>JAPDSC010007903.1:0-25504 GCA_026290005.1 Latrodectus geometricus | reverse complement strand
TTGTTATTTATTTTGTTCAAATTATTGTTCAGTTTAAAAAATGAGAGTTCACCCTTCATATATAATTGTTGAATATTTATATTATTTTAATAATATTTTTCCTAAAATGGATAAAAGAAAATTAAGATTTATAGAAGACAGCAGTTATCAAAAAATTAGTTTGAATGACGTGTAATGAGCTGTTTAAATATGTTAATATTTTCAATTACATATCCAAAAATAATCTATGTCAATTATATATATATCAATCAATTATATATTCATCAATTATAATAATTCAACAATTATATATGATTAAGTATGTTAATATTTAAACAGCTCATAATGCCATTGAGTTAAACTAATTTTTTGGTAACTCCACTCTTCTGACAATCTTTTTAATTTTCTTTGATCCATTATAGGAAAAAGAGTTACCACTTTAAAATAATTAATAAAGTTATAATGTAATATCATTATATCGCAAAGCATCACTGATCACAATTTAATTTAGGCACTGATTATCAATTCATCTGTTCAGGGATTCGAATCCGGCTTTAGATGTAAGTGATCGTAATAGTTCGTAATTCATTTTAAACGACATATCATGATTGAATTAACTTTAGTTTACAAAAAATGGCTAGAGTGACAAAAAATGTAACTCAAACTACTAAACTTTAATATAAAGAACTAAAAGTTATTCTAGTTAAAACATTTCTAGAAATTAATTAAGAGAAGAGAAGTGAAGTGAGAAAGCAATTTTTTTTAAATAGACATAGCATTTTCCGTCACGTCTGACGAGTGTAAATTTTAAAAGTTTCGAAGAAAAAAGTAAAGACATTTTTAAATAATAATTTATGTAGGCATCAAAAATATTTCAACAACTCTACATAATTAAGTAATGCATCAGATTATCTAATTACTACGATGTAACGTGTGTGATACATTACTCATTAATAACATTACCCATAGAAAGCAATTTTTTAATTGATTTTAATACTTATATTTGTAGATCTATCTTAATACAGAGATGTAACCTATGTTAGTATTTGCATAATTTTCAACTTCTAAAAAGATCATCAGTAGTTACGAGCACTTTCCCTTCTGTTTGTTATCATGACCACATTTAAAAATATCTATTAGAATTAAACGCTGGAATATTTTTCTCTTCAAAGAACAAAAATATAAATTTCTTATTATTCATCTTTTTCTGTTCCGAAATTAGATACGATTTCATCATAACATTGACTATCTTCAAAGAAGTTAATTTAACGAAAATTAGCACATTATGTTTAATTGAAATATTAAATTTTAATTTGTTGAAGAAATTACAAATGGCAACTCAATCTTCAAAATCGAACATGAAAATACAGGGCCAGGAACAGAAGAAAAACTACCGACTGAAAGAATGATAAGAAATATTACGTTAAGTGAAATCATCTTTTTACAAAACGGAAAATTTTTTTTTCTATCTCTCTTGACCTTTCTGTATAAGTTATCAATTCCCAGAGTATCCGATTTCATATCTTAAATTTAGGTAACATGATTTGATAGTAAGAGAGCGCATTTCTTCTTTTAGCAAAACACAGCACAACTTTGATGTGGGTAATGTATCACTTTATTTGTTTGAAGCTATTTAAGCGAAATTAACTAGCATAGTTTATGATTATTAAAACAGTTTTGTATTGAATTGTTAAATGGTGATTTGAAAATTCATTTTTATGAATAAAGGTTTATTTTCATTTTTTGGATTATGAATAATTTTTTTTAAATAAATAATATTATTTTTAATCAAACATGTGTAAATCATTATATTATTTTTATTGAAACATGTGTCTTCATTTTAAATAAAAATAAAAATTCTTCATATGACATGTACCTTTAATCACATTCTATAAATAATAACTAAAGATCACAAAAGCTAAATAACATACTAAATAAATAAGAAAAAGCTAAATAAGGAAAAAATTAAATTCATTATAATACATAATAATTTTATTAAATATTAATTGTTAGTTTTTCTTGAGAATCGTGATGTAATGTTTTTTTTTTAAATGATATTCAATGTACTTTTCAAAGCTAGATGACTAGCATATAACTATATTATTTCTTAGATGGATCTTTCCTGATATTGAAAGAATTGCCAAATTAAAAAATAAATTATAAAAGATCACTTTTTATTTTACCTAATTAAAATTAAATTATGGAATTCTAATTTTTTAATTAAATTAAATTAAATAAATAAATTTAGTTAAAATGTATATATATATAAATTTTTGATTCAGATTTTTTTCGTATTAAACTGCTATTTTTTCTCCCGATCTGTACAATTTAATTAAAAGGTTAATTTAAAATCAGTAATGTAAATCTTCAAACAAAAAAATTAACAGTTTTCTGAATAATTAATTTTTTAAAACACTGTATTATTTATATATTTCAAATAATAATTCACCACCCACCTTGTCTAATGGTTAGTGTGACTGACTGTGGATAGGGAGGTCTTGGGTTCAAATCCTGGTTTGGACATGGATGTACTTTCTCTTTCTCTCTCTCCCCTGTCTTTGTCCTTTCCTTGCCTACCCTATAAACGGGTACCTATGACATGTGTGTACTGAGGAAATCAGATTCCACACGCGATTGCGGTTTAATTGAAAAAAATGGAGTAGCGCACCCCATATTGCCTGGCTAATACTTGACCAAAAAAAAAAAAAAAAAAAACGGACATTTGTGTATTGTGTAACTTTCTAACATAAGTAATTTTACAATATAAAAGTAAATCCTGTTCATAACTCTAAGAATGAAGTTACTGTTTTTATTATGAAAAAAGTATTTAATTTATTTTATAATATTCAACTTTGTAAAGTTTTAAATTGTACTAGCACCATAATAATCGCTTTCGTAATTTAGTTCGTTACATTGTTTTAAATACAAAAAAGTACTTTATATTTGATACATACTGAAGTCCTACATGAGCTAAATTAACTTTGGTATCATATTAAGTACTTTTGTGCACATTCTATATGATATTCGATTAATGATTTCATGCTCATTAAGATAATTAACAATTGAAAACTTTTAACAACTGAAATTTAATATTAAATTAACAATTGAGGAAAATTTGTTTCTTTTAAGATGGTAGTAGCTATTTATTATCAGTATCTGGAGCTATATAAACGGGAATAATTTTTTTCCTACATGATATAGAATACCATTGTATAATAATATCTATATAAAATTCTTGAGTAAAAAAAGGATAATTTGTTCACTGAAAATGAATGAAAATATTTACATGCCCAAAAAAAAGTAAAAATTACAAAAAATATTGTAATTTTTCAATTCGATGGAAGAATTGAATTTAAAAGTTCAGCTCTGAAGAAGTTTGAAAAATATTAAAATTTAAAATAAGTGAAATTTATGATTATTATTAGATTAACTAATTTGGCAAGTACTTTCTTGATTATTAAGAGAATGTAATCTGGTTTTACTAATGATATAAATGACGAATAAATTTGAAAGCTTTAAGTTTCCATTTCAAAATTATTTTACGTTTTAATAATTTAACTATGAATTTTGACTTTTATTACTTCACTTTAATTCAGTATTCTAGTATTGACAGTTTTATTGAATAATAGCAATTATTTGTGAGGAAAGATACTTAAGAATATTTCCTCGCCTCACTTGCTGACCTTGCTTATGCATCCACAAAGGTGACGACGTCTGAAAATTGCTTTTCCAACAAGCGCTCTGCAAGATGACGTCTCCAATTTTGTAGGCAATGCTCCTCATTTCTGTAAACATCGAATCTAATATTTCTTTAACAACTCAAGTACGGTTAAGAGTCTATCCTCTTCAGCATGGAATAAAAGCGTTTTTCTTTTTGAGTCGAAAGTACGTGACCAGCGTCTGGAACGCCAAGATAGGTCAACCAATTGAGAGAATTCTAACAATTAATAAATGATTTTCAGTAGTGGTAAAAGCTATCGATAAATGGTGATGTTTTCTTGTAATAACTATTTGCATGGAATGGCTACGTACTAAAATTGTGGGATGGTTTGTGCTAAATTAAATCCTTTTGTTTTCAATTTTTTTTTTAAATCGATGGAAGAATTGAATTTAAAAGTTTAGTTCTAAAGAAGTTTGTTTGAAAAATATTAAAATTCAAATAAATAAATAAATGACATTAGATTAATTACTTTGGCAAGAACTTTCTTCATTATTGAGACAATGTAATCTTGGATTATTTATGATTTAAAGAATAATGGGGAATTACTTGTTATTTATCATTTTTATGTTCCGTGACTAAATTTTTATTTATTGATCATAAGTTAAATTCTTCTTGAACTTTCTTTTAAATTTTTGATTATCAAATTTCCTCTTTGACATTTTGACTGAAAAAATACTAGCAATGCACGACTGCTTCAAAAAAGTTAGGAAATATATTTAATTCATAAGAATAATGAAAAGCACCGTTAAAATAAACTAACAAAAATTTTAATTTTCCTTTTGCTGTATGAATAATTTACTAGTTATAAATGATAAAAATTCAAAATGTGATTAAATTAATTAAAAAAACGATTTTTAAAATATTTTCAAAAAAATTATATTAAAAAAAAGTATCACACGACTCCAATACAAAAAGAAACAATAATTAATATACAAAAACTAAATAACTACAATATGCAAAGAAATTAAAAGTATATGTATTAACTCACTTTTCGACACCCAGAATTAATATCCAATATATTGCGTATAGACAATTCTGATTGAGTTCATCAGGAATGAATTATTGAAATATGTTTATTAATTATTTAGAAACCTTTTGAACACATCTTAAAATTATTCTAAAGCTTCAAAGCATAAGTGTATGTAGTTTTAATCAGAATCATCTAAAAATGTTGATAAATATACAATTATATCTACGTATAGATAGAGGTAGTTCACTTTATGTATTTATGTTCACTTTATCTGTATATATCTCTATTTATCTATCTTTCTAATTATAAGCAGATGAGTAGATAAATTATTATGTATATAATTATGTAAAATGACTCATGTTTGTTTCAACTCAATAAAATTTGAAAAAATTAAATTTACTATCAGTAATTTTAAATGTTTTACGGATACATTATCAATGTTTGGTTTAAAAAAGTTCTCAGTCTTTAACATGAACATGAAATAAAATTCCTCACATTTATTCTATATTTCAATTTTCAGTTACATTTTACATATTCCAACAGTAGAGCCTTATCTAAATTGTAGTAATAATGTGTATTTACTGGCTGTAGAAATTACTGATAGTAAAATCAGGCTTTTAGGGTTCTTTTGATAACGAAATTTACAGTAATTGTTGTGGAATTCTGTCTTGCCATACAAGTGACCTTCTCAGTGTTTCGTCAAGGGCATTTTAAACATTCAAGTTCAACTAGTTAAAGCATGTTTGATTTTGAAGTTTTACCTTCTAGATCAAGTATAATCAGTACGTGCATACTGTACTGACCTCTAATTTTGCTAAAAAGCATAGATAAAATAGAATTGCGAATTAATTTTCTTTAAATTACATACGATACTCATTAGAATTCAATACTGAATATTCAATATATATAATTTATGTGGTAATTTTTCATCAAAAATTTGTTAAGGCATTTATGTTAGCTTCTGAACAATGCAATAAGAAGATCAGAATTAATTTGAGTGAAAATTGTTTCAACTGATGGCATTGCTAATCAAGATAATATTAATTTTCTATAATTTTTATGACTGATTAAGATTATTAATTCACATTTTATTGCTGAATTCAAAAAATGATATGATAGTTTTATTTTAATATAAATAAAACCATTCTAACACATCTTATATAAATGAAACCATTTTTTATTTTTTTTTTTGAAAAATAAATATGAGAGTTATCTTTATAGGTATTATCCAACATTCTAATTAAAAAGTTTATTAGAATAGTATCAATAAAATTGGAGTTCGGAGCACTTTTTTTAAATTAAATTTGGGTTTACTTATTTGTAGGTTCATTGCTTTATTTTGAAAATTAGCCTTTAAATCACTGTCGAAAAGAGAAAGAAAGCATGAAAACAAGCAAGCATGGTTTATAATCTAATCAAAGTTTTCTGTTTTGTTACTACAATGAAAATATTTTATCCGTGATATCATATGCGATGATTACAATCGCTAAGGAATCGGACACAAATCTTAGTGGATAATCTTACTATGAACATCACAGCAAAAATCAAGATTCGTCGTTTTCTTAAATGTTTTTCACTACAAAATTTTTCTTCTGAGACAAGAAAGTAGATAATGCGGAACTATAAAAGACCAAGGAGAAATACATGATAGGGTATCGTTAAAAAATCAAAAGCTAGCGATTACTTTTAGCTTATAATCTTAGACGTATCAAAACTTAAATGATTCCGTTAGTTTTTGTTTTGGAATATCCATTGTAAAATGTAATGAACGTTGTGATTGTATGCACAAGATTTTATGCATCAATTCTAAATCTTTTAAGCAATATTTATAATAAGCAAGATTATACTATTCCTATTCTACTTTAAAATTCAAAAATACTTGTTTAAGCACATTTAATTATATATTTTACAAACTATATAAAATTAAATGTGTTTAAATTATTTTTAATGCCCGACCAATGCCTGAGTTGTTAGCGTTCCTAACTCCTAGGCTGTTGGTCCGTGCTCGAGTCCCGGCTCAGACACATGGATAATTTTTTTTATCTGTGTTTCCTTCTTCTGAGATCATGTAAGAATGTGATCCGCCCTATAAACGGGTGGCGGTGTGACGTGGGTAATGCTACTCACCTCCGTGACTTTGTTCACAGTTGCCCTTTCTAGCCTTGTTGCGGTGAAGAGTCAATCACCCAGTGACCACCATTGGAAAAAAAATTATTTCCAGTTTTTTTTTAATTTTAACATAGAACTTTACTTTTTTTAAAAATTTAACATAGAACTAAGTAAATTCAAATGTGACTTGAATATTTTGATACTATTCAAAACAACAGTGACAAAACGAATATCTTAGTTTTTTACATGAGAATATTACAATATTCTCATGTAAAAATCTTAGATTCTTTAATATTCTTTAACTTCTCTTTAAATGTTTTTTTTTTATTGTTGCAAAGGATTTACATAGATTTAGTTCATTAGAGATTTTATGTCACAAAAATAATTTATTAAAAATGATAATTATTATTAATTTATAAAATTTCTTTTATAACAAGCTTCTGAAATCTTTTGTTTGAAGTAAAATCGAATGAACGAAAATTGCTAATAAAGTCATTATATATTCATGAATTTACTAACAAATCAAGTCACATGTTTTAGCTTAATTACATTAATTGGAATGCATAAAAAGTAATCAATTGATAAATTAGTTCTTCCTATGATTTATTATTAATGTTACAAATGGATTAAATTATTGATGTTAAGTTTCTGTCTTAAATACTGTTTAAAAGCCTTACCATTTAAAATAAACAAATAATATTTTCAAATAAAAAATAGTGATTTAATTTATTAAAACTTTTGTATCTGAAAGAGCAAAAATATTAACGTTACTCATTAATTTCAGTCAGTTTATACTTTATGAGCACAGTTATCTTATAGTAACAGTTCCCAAAAATGGAGCGGGTAATGGCATGGAAATAACATGGAAGTGGAAAAACGTCTCCAAGACACGACTACCGGAGCGGATATAAGAGCCATAGTTGTATGTCCGGTCAACGGAAACATCTGAGACCTGGAGTCCAAGGACAAATTTAGAATTTAAAATATATTTGCTCTTTTCGGTGATCGGTGGGTAGGTGAAGAACAGAGTTTCTCGACCTTTGGAGTGGAACGGACTCTAAATTGTTCCATCTGAAACAATTGCAACCGATTTTATTAATGCAGTTTCGAAATATGAAATGGCAAGTAATAAAATATATCATGCAATTAGAATGTATATTTCAAGCGAGACATACTGACATTATAATTGTTTTTTTAATAATTTTCGAAAAACAATAGATCTAATTTTTCGAAAATACTCAAATGGTAAACTAAAATTGTCATATTAATAAATTATAATTAATTTCCTCTCTAAATTTGTACCGAGTTAATACATGTCCTTAACAATAATTTTAATTAACATAATATGCGCGTAAAATGTATGGGTAAATGAATATAAGTTTATATTTAAATAAATAAACGTAGGTTGTACGTAAAAACAATATATTTGTATATAATTTAAATAACGTATTTTTAATTAATCTTATCTCATATTGAATTTATAAATGAGTTGTGAATCATTTTTACTTGGATCTTCATCAAATTGTTTT
This sequence comes from Latrodectus geometricus, assembly GCA_026290005.1. Classification (NCBI taxonomy): domain Eukaryota; kingdom Metazoa; phylum Arthropoda; class Arachnida; order Araneae; family Theridiidae; genus Latrodectus; species Latrodectus geometricus. Next base: position 17,196 of record JAPDSC010007903.1, on the reverse strand, counting down.
ACAAACACAAAATTATTATCAATAAATTCTCAATTATAACTAAGTTTTTCCAAATACTGAAGTGAAAATAGCTTAAGTCTGAAATTTCGCTTGGGGTTTTTTACGAAATTTTGTATTTATTGTAGCTTATAAATGCAGTTTTAAATGCAACATTCGCTTGGATTCATTGTGTATTTATCAATTAAGTTATATTGATGCACTTATATTTCAAAAAGGCATTAAATTTCAAGCTTCTTGCTTTTCGTTTCAATGGTTTTAAAACTGAATTAGGGCATTTTGCCAAAATCTCTGACATTTTTCAAAAGTCTGGTTAAGTGGACAATTTTAATCTCACATTCAAGGGCTAGATATTTCTTGCATTACGTTAAATATCATCACAAGACACATGCAAAAACATCATTTAATATTTCTTTAAAACAAACATTTATTATTTAAAATTGATCTTATGCAAAAATAGGATTAGAAATATATGTATCTAATATGCTTTTATATTTGTTTCCACAAAATTGTTTTATGAAATAAGTAAACTTCTATTTATATAGTTTTTTAAACAGAGAAATTAAGCTGTTGACTTATTTTTCATTTGCAAAGAATAAGAATTTCTGACTAGTACTTTATTTCTGTATGAATAAATAATAAATATAATGTAATAATTTAATCGTCAAAAAATATTGGAATCATTTTAAAATTTGCAAGAAAAAAATGTTTATGTCCTAGTTAAATTTAGTTATAAAAATTATAACATTCATTCATGTAAATCGTGAAGGAATGTAAGTGAATGTGTATGTTATTCATTCATATAAACTAACATTCTTTCATGATTTACATGAATGAATTAATAATCAGAGCACACATTCCTAACTAATCAAAGTCGTTCTGAATCTCGTTGTTGAAAATCTAATCAAAGTCACAATGACAGCATAAAATTTTTGTTGATTCAAATGCTTTGAGGCAATTTATATAATTTGATAAGTAAATTGCTTTTAGGCTTTATCTTATGATAAAGCAACTCAATTTCTTGGATGATGCATTTGGTAGGAAAGCTTTTCACTAGAACACGATTCTTGCTGTACACACTGACTAAAGAAAATAAATAAAGATAACAACTGAAATTCCCCTTTAAACACGCCCACTTCTTATCACACATGGTAATCACCCCGGAATTCTTGTTTCTGGTAATCACTTTAAGAAATTCCGAATCATTTTATGCTTTTCAGAAAAATAAATTATTAAAGAATCCTTTTTTAATTACAAAAAATAATAAAAACTTATTTATTACTTTTGATTAATAATTTAAAAAAATAACTAAACGATTTCAAATAAGACATATTAAATAATTAAAAGTATTTAAAATAAGTAAAGACTGTGTTTTTTTATGATCACTTAGAATTTTACATAAGATAATGTGAAAATAGTTTTCTGTTATTCCAGTGGAAATTATCCGAAAATAATAGTTTTATCTTATTATTTGCATTAAATTGATAATATGAATTTAACAAGGAGACATCTGAGCGCATTGTGTGAATAATTTATATATGAATTATTTTGTTGCATTTGGTATAAGTCGAAAGAACTGGTTATTTGAAACAATAATGCTTTAACTTAAATGTAAATTAGCAGGCACTATAACTATACATTTAATTCATCGACATTACATCAATCCAACACACATTCATGTATATATGAAATTGGTTTGCATAAAATATGTAACTGAGGAAAATGTATATATAAATTAAATACGAACAATTAATAAGTTTTTGGATATTGATTTTGAGGTTTGTTTAATTCGTTTCAACATTAGTTTTACTTTACTTACTTAAAAAATAGATTTACATTAGGATAAAAGTAATTTCTACATTTAAAGATATTTAAAATTCTGTTACTATTGCTTACAACAAACGATGAGAATATACTGATTTATTGATGTAAGCAAAATTTTATAAGTACTTGAACATGCATAAATTAAGCTAAGCAAAATTAAAAAGTTTTAGTATTTTAGAAAAAATATTGTTATAGATTTTTTTTTTTTTGCTTGCTGCTTATAAAAATTATAAATTGTATATAGCATATATTATTAATTGGTTAATATTGATGAGCATGTTTTAAAGTAATTTCAACATAAATTATTTTAAAACTATTCATTGATATTACTAATAAATTTTTCTTTTGTTTTATTAAATAAGTTATTGAATTTAGCTAATGTATAATGATAAAATAACACACACACATATATCATTTTATCATTATATATATATATATATATATATATATATATATATATAGAGAGAGAGAGAGAGAGAGAGATTGATAGATAGATATATGTATGTATGTATATATGCCCTAAACCCGACTGTTAAATTTGGTGTTGCCAGTATAATGGTATGGGGGTGTTTCTTGTTGATAAAGGAAATTATCTTAACCCATGAACAATAAAAATTCAACAAAACCATCCATCATCATAAAAAACTTTTGAACTGAATTAAACTTTTTGATATTTACTTAAAATTATTAAATAATATGCAGTATGAAAATCAGCTCTAATTCTAAACTAGAGTTATATTTTTAAACGCATATAATGGGACCGAATATGTTTTATACTTATAGTATCTATTTATAAGTAAAAAATACATTCCGGAATACACAGCGTTTTATCAGCATTCTCTTAATGATATTTTTCATTTTTCATTCATGAAGAATATTTCATATTTCGCAAATTTTTATCTAAAAATTTTTAAAATGAAGGATGAAATTTTTGCAAAAATAGGGAATTTAATTTGTTACGAGTCACCCAAACTTGTAAAGTGGAGAACAGTAAAATTTTTTAACATTAATTTTATTGTTAAAATATGATTGGAATATTTCTCAATGTGCAATAAATATATATATTTTTTATATATACATATTGCACATATTGTGTATGTTACACTATGTATGTATATTATTTTACAAAAAATTATGATTACCTTTCTTTTTCATCATTTTAATTTGTAATCAATATTTGATCAGTTTGAAAATTTTTTTCTATTAGTTTGGGTAAGTTCTCCAAAATTTTAATTAAACTTTCAACCTGTAATAACTTTGCTAATTTGATTTACAAGAAAACTAAATTTTTTAATAGTTAAAAATGTAAAGAATTAAAAAGATTTAAAAATATATCAGAAACAATCATATTAAATATATGTCAGATAAATCAATATAAATATCTTGAAATTATGTCATTAAATTCTTGAATTTTGGGAAAGAAACTGAAACAAATTTCTTGAAATTTTGTATTTGTGAATCTAGAATAAAATATCTTTGAAGTTTTCATTAAAATTTTTTAACTGAACAATTCTGATAGCTTCCAAATTTACTGAAAATAAACCAGATTTATTTAGTTTGCACCTTTATGCATCTGATCCCAAAATCAATCATTTTAATTTTAAAATTAAATGTAAATATAATTATATAATTCATGGATATAATGTATCCATTACTACTAAAAATTATAAAACTTGAAAGCATTTTTATAGATATCAAATTTTATTACTGAATTTACTTGATTAGACCATTAGAATAACAAATCATGCTAACATTTGCTTCGTTTTGCCGAAACAAACCCATTCGTGAACTTAATTTGTCAAATAAATATTTAAAAATATGCTTTTTATATTTCCTTATTTTCCAAAAAATGCTGTTAAGAATACAATTTCACTAAACACTTATTCTTACAACAGAAGGACCTTTTTTCTTCTTTAATGACTGACGGTATTTGAGTTTTGCTGTGTTTTACAACAGAAGTGAACCTATTTTCTTCTTAAATAACTGTTGGTATTTATGTATCACTATGTTTTCTGAGCAGTCGCCCAACCTATCTAGTGGTTAGCGTAACTGACTACGGATGGGGAGGACTTGAGTTCGAATCCCGACTCCGGCATGGATGTACTTTCTCTTTCTCTCTCTCTGTGTTTCTTGACCTTTCCTCAGATGATGGATGAATATGGCTCGCCCTATAAACGGGTTTGTGGTGGTGTAGCGTGACGATGGTACTCGTACCTCCGTGACTTGGTTCACAGGTGCCCACCGGGTAACGATAAAATGAGTAGCAGTTTCCGGCCTTGTTGCTGCAAATGGGCTAATGTACTTACATGCTCAAGGGAATTAGAAATAAATAAAAATGTTTTCTGAGCATTCATTTTATTATTTATATATACCAATATATTTTTTTAATTCATTCAACTATTTCTTTTCTTGTTCACTTATTGATTGAATCATTTAATTTATTGATTTCATTAGCTCTTAAACATAACTTTCTGAATATTGAAAAACAGATAAAAAAAAGAATTAGGTTTCAACAGTTGAGCATATCTCATTTGCAATCTGCTGATTGCTACACGAAATTGCATTGGAAACGTATAATGTACAACCGAATAGCACAGAGCAGCAATATGGGAAGACCTTGAACTATACCATCTAACATTCAAGTATGTCTTTTCATCACTTCAAGTGAGGGAATTCGTCATAAATCTGAGACCAACTTTTTATACTCCAAGGAAATTTCGATACATAATATTAAAATTTCACAATAGTTTTAGACATGATAATAGATACACATTTTAAGTGTTTTAATCATTTTAAATTAACCATACACACACACACTAAAAATGTACTAAAATAAATCTAAAATTAAAAATCGTTACAATTACATGACGAATTTAAATTGAAAATTTGAAATTCAGAATCAAAAATTAGGAAATTTTCAATAAGTCGATTACATTTAATATTTAAATGAAAGAAAATTTAAAATAGTTGAGCTATTTTTAGCAAATTTTAGTTAAAAAAGATAAACATTTAAGAAAGATAAAAATTTTTATGAGCAAAATTGGCTATAAACATAAAGAATATAGGAAGTTGGGACCACAAACATATTTTTACAAAAAAATCATTGTCTTCAAAATTTGATTATTACCCTCAAAGGATTATTATAATTTATGCCCAAATAATAAGTGACTGTTCAAGAAATGTCGTATTGCAATAAAGTATGATAAAATAAAATTCTTTCTTATTTTGAAAGGCAACTTTTAATATAACTCTTTTGATATTATTTGTAAATATTGAAAAATAATAATTTGTTGTCTAATTTCTTAGAGCTTATGTATAACATGTTGTGTATTACAAAGAATAAAAATTCAAAAGATTTCCAAACACCGTTTTCAAAAATCGTACAAGTTGAAAGTACAAATGCAAATCTCTTTCGTTATCCAAATTTTGCTGGAATTATGTTTTTACAGAATTATATTAAAAAAAGATTATTTTTGAAATTTACGTTTTGATTGTGTATGTGACAGAAAATGTAGGGGGCATTTTGGTTCAATAAAAATATTTTTAATATACTCCTTGCACAAGGCAAACGAAAAACATTTTTTGCTTTAATTTATGTGCTTTAAGTCTTTTTTTTTTCATTACTCTATAATAGTATTCTTTCTGAATACATACATTAAGATAGTTGATTATTGTAAATTTTGTGATTTGCTCAGATTATGTGTTAAAATATGTAAAAAAAGTTGAGAATTTTTCTTGATATTTTATCAAAGAAAATGGAATTCGTTAATATAATGATGTGAATGTTAGTCAGTAGAATAAAAATATTATGCATTATCTTATAATTGCCCTGTTTAAATATAGTCCATAAAAAGATTTCAATATTATTCTCCTATATAATAGAAGTTTTTTAATTTATTTGTTCGCTTTATTTTATAAATTTCTTAAGTTGTACCGTTTGCTCTGCATGTTTAGGGAAATTAAAAAAGGAAAACTATCAAGCTTGAGAATGTAATGTATACGCACTGGAGAATTTAATGTATTCGTATTAAGAATTTAATGTTTGTGCACTTTTATTACAATAATTAAGTTTAAGATGCCTGATTTACTCGTATGAGTTAAAATGATATATGCAAATATCTTTTCTGCTTAGTCCCTTTTTGGAAATTATAAATTTTCCTCAACAGATCTAAAATTTTACCTTGCATCATCTTACCTTAACATTTAGCTAAATAAATGTAAATAGACATTTGGCTTTTATATACTTTCAAAAACCCCCATTGAGATTTGATTTGAAGATATTATGGTCAAACAACCCGATGGCCTAAAATCCATTGGTAACGATATCGCCACTGGATCGTTCCTCCCATGGGGCGATACAATGGATTTTAGCCCATCGGGGGGCGGGGAGATCAATGCCAACAGTGCCCATATCTGTTTCCGTGATAGTGCGGTGAGAGACATTTATCCTGGTTAGGTTGTTAGCCTAATGAGTAATCCCCAGTATTTAGTTTCCAAGCATGCTTGGTACTCAGTTTTATCGACTCACTGAAGGGATGAAAGGTTGCCTCAAACTAACCTCTAAAAAAAATAATCAAACTAAAGTTTAAATATTTTCTCCCAGCACTTGCCTTGATTGTGTTATAAAACATGCTCTAATCTGAAGATCTTACAAAATCCTTCAATCGGTAATAGTGAAAAAGAAAGAAGTTCTATGTCTTGGTAAAGAAGCACCACGATCTCAGTTATTGAAAAAAGAAAATTAGCGTAGTTTAATGCTTTCTTTCTTCACATCAATCGAAATGAGTAATTAAGAATATTCTGAGTTTCTTGCAACGTGTGATCACAGTTCACTAAGTGTGAAAAAAAAAAATTCCCCCATTAACATTCCTTAATAAGAGTTTTCTGATAAGTGATAATCTTCAACAATTAAGTTTAGCGGTGTAAAATTCATAGTGAAGTATAGAATAAAACACACTCTTTTTTTAAGATTTTTTTTCATAGTAAATTCATCGTAAGATTTTTTCATCGAGATCATAATATCATTATTTCATAAAAAAATATACATCCTAAATAAATTTCCTGTGTACAATTTTTAAATTGAAAACTATTATTCCTTCATGAAAAATACTAGTTTAAGATAATCTTAACTGCTTTAGACGTAAAATAATTGATCGAATTAGCCGATAAAACAAATATTGTCAAAAAGTTGCATTTAATTGTTGTTCTGCCAAAAGAAAGGAATTTTTCGCGGGAGTGCCTCATGAATGTTGAATTTACAATTTCGAAACAATGATCAAAACAAGACAATATCAAAACAAAATATAATTCCAGAATTGTTTTCAGAATGTAATCACTGTAATTGTGTCAATTTATCAAAACTAATAACATTATTTGTCAGAGAAATTGCTTTATATAAAACACTAATCCTAATTTATATTATTAGTAAAAAATGCTAATACGCAAGTAATATTTGTGAAAAAATTTTTATCGATAGAAAAAATACATATTAATTTGAGAAAAGTCCTTTTGTAAGATTTAAGTTCACTCTATGGGTTACAATTTATAAAATTTGGTAATAACCCTCAACCCTCATCAAGATAATCACATCAATACTTATTAATTACTAATTAACTAACTACTTAATTAACTACTTAACTAATTAATTACTAGTATACATTACTGGGGCAATGTTAACAAGCAAATCATTTTTGTAAAATTTATTTTTGAGTAGAAAAATAGATATTACTTTAAGGAAAAATTTAAGTTCTTTAAGATTTAAGATGGTGCATCCTATGTGATTTAAATTAATTTAAGCTCCTGACTAAATTCAATTCTCTCAGTATATAGCTGATAACAAATCATTTAAAATAATTCTTAAAGCATGATATTGAACAATATGATTAGAGGGAAAAGAGAATTTTTTTTTTTATGTAACACACCAAATTATAGATTTCGTGCTACAGACTATAGTTTGGATCTGAAACTGGAGTCAACGTCTCCCTTTTGCCAAATTTGCAAAATTCTAAGAGTTGAGATTCGTATTTTTTTCGGATAGTGAACTGACATATTGATATTATTTGATTGTGGACTTAAAAATTTTACCTAAGGCGGAACGTACTTATTTCTTCGAATTTTTATTTGCTTTGAAAAAGACTATGAGCACAGTTATCTACGTTTATTTGAATTTTCAAAATTAGAGATTTCTAATAAGGTTGTTTTAAAATTGTTTATTCAGTACGTGTTCGATGGTCTATTCACTACGACAGACTTGCACAGCGATACACCCTTTATAGTCTGTGAATATCAAATATCTAAATACACAACGAGTTCTCTATTACACTATGATGATATTACAGCCATAGCTATACAATTAGCTTCAGAAGCCGGAATTTCAACTTTCACAGTTTTATGTCCCACATCAGGATATGCTTCTATTCTTAAGTGGCCTTCACAACTAAAATCTAAACTTTTAAATCCTATTTCCAACAAGTTCAACATACCAGAATCGGCAAACTGATAACTATTACAACTGATTATAAAACTGCTATAAATGTTTGTAGAATTGGAAAAGTTTTGAATGTACCTGTAACTCCCCAAATACAAATTGAACAGTACACTACGAAATTATCCCTTTCATATTGATGGATAAAGTTTAGAAAATAGAAAATGTAGAGTTAGGAATTGAAAATAACGGCCTTACTGTATCTCAAATCAAACATTTCAATAAAAAGGGATCAACAGAAATTTCAGAAACTATATTGGTATAAGAGTATATGGACATAAAATTCCATTGCAAATTAAAGTGCTTTTATCTATTGTAAATTTGAAGATTTATGTAGATAAAATTCGTCAATGCGGAATATGCTTTAAATTTACGCACGCTGAGACTAAGAAATGTAAGATATAATCAGCTTTGTGCAGAATTTATGGCTCACATCACAATAGGGATTCTTGTCCTGCTTATGTTCTATATTGTGTAAACTGCAAAGGATCTTACTCCTCCAATGATCCTGCATGTTCCTCTCGTAAAGAAACCCGGTTTTTAAAATTTAAGGCAATAAACCATCTAACTTTTATTGAAATAAAAAGATGGTTTAAAAGTTCTAAAACCGATTTTGCTACTATCGTCAATTCTAATCTACCATCAGAAATTACTTATGCAAAAATAAATGATATAGTCACCTCAATTCTTACGAAATTTATATATACATATATATATATATATACACATATATATGTACATATATAAATATACATATATATATATATACATATACATATATATACATACATACATATATATATACATACATATATATACATACATACATATATATACGTACATATATTAGGTTGGGGAAAAAGAAATCCATTATTTTTACGTGAATTTTGTGTAACTTCTTTTGGATTCGCTTTGAAAAAAGGTTTAAAACAGCTTTCATGTAGATTTTTAGGTCTTGTGCGTTACGACTGCTGACATGCGGTTAACTTGGATCATTTTTGATATTTTATAGACATTTTTGACGATGCTGTATCCACATGCGAGGTGCATCTCTAACATCAAAAATACCCGAACGGAATCGACGAAACAAAAATTGTAAGTAACTGGTTGTTACAGTCTTATATAGGACGATAAACACTTTTCACAATTTTAGCCACCCAGATATCTTTTTCGCCGTTATAAGAGAAAAACGAAAATGTATCGAATTTTCTGTTTGTTGTCTTCCCTTTTTAAAACCTTGTACTCGTAACTGAATTAATCAAACAAAAAACCGCAAGAGGATATTTTAGTGTCAAATGTCACCTTTCTAACAAGCATAAATCTGAAATTGTTTGATATATACCTGACAAGATATCGATCACTACAGACGTCTACCGAAAAAATAATGGATTACTTTTTCCCCCCACACACGCACATATATATATATAAATTTCCCATTAAGATAATGTACATATAAGAAAATACGGAAGAGAGCTCAGAGTGAAAGTTAGGAAGGAAGCTAATATTTAATTTCCCTCTTAATAAAGGAATGAAAATTAATTCCTTAATCAATAAAAATATTATCCACAAATTTTTTTTCCATGCAGTCTTGCTATTATTTTTGAATTTTCTCTAACTTTTAAGTAGTTCATTTCATTCCCCTTAATTATTCTGATTTACAATTCTTAATGTGTATCTTTCTTATTTAAAATCTCTATTTAAATGTTCAAAAAAGTTCATTTATGAGGTACTAAAATACTTAGAAACTAAAAATTTATATCAAGTATATTTAACATTCTACATGAGTTATTCTAATTGAAAAATTAGAATTTTTAAGATTTGAAATCTTTAATATTTGTGTTTTTCTTTCCTTATCCAAATATTTTAATCCAAAGATCATAATAAACCAACAAAATTTTAATGCAAAAATAACTAGGTATTTCTAATTATTTTAAATTGATTTTTCAATGTAATTTATCGGGATCTATCTCGAAAAATTACATTGAAAAATATCTTGCGTTACAAAATGTTTTATAACTCTTACATTAAAAACTTATCAGCAGCCAATGCCAACAAGTATTCACTCCTTCGAATTCAGTTCTCAAATCATCTCGATTATTCTGGTATTGGTAGATGAAGGTTATTCAAAAACAAGAGGCCGTTGCTTTCGCTGATATACTTTCAGAACAATGTTTATTTCCAATGAATTTAATAGTCATTATTTAACATTTCATTTACATCTAAATGGTATTTTTCATACAGCGACATAATCATTTTTATTTAATATTTAAAAAATCATTTTGATGATTTAAGAATGCGTTTGCCTAACATTCTCTCAATTGATTAACAGATGAAAATTGTAACGAAAACTTCTAAGAATTCCATGTTATTTCGCCTCTCTCTCTCTCTCTCTCAAAAGAGCTTCTTATATGTAAAGAAGTGTATTCGCTTATTGCGCGGTTGGAGAAAATTTATGCTCATCACGTGATAAGCTTTCTTGTAATAAGCAGACTCGAAACATCTACGCTATGTCTAGCATTAACTAGAATCGAACCTAATACTTATCACGGGTTGTTGTTGCTTATCCCCCTGGTGCAGAGAAGCCTTACACGAGGGCCAGAAGATCTGGCATAGGGTAGTTTGCAGCTTCTTTTTGGAGCGGAACCACAAGGGCAGAAGACTGACTTGACCTCTGAACACATATATCACAGGTACCCGTTTATAGGATAGGCAACCTTTTTGCAAGGAAAGGACAAAGACAGAAAGAGAAAGTACATCCATGCCCGAACAGGAATTCGAACCCAGACTTCCCTATCCGCAGTCAGGCATGCTAACCACTAGACAGAGTAGGCAGCACTTATCATGGGTATATTTCTATTATATTAATATTAGCATAAAGAGCATTAAATGATTCATATAATTTGATATAGAAAATTAACAGATTTTGAGCTCTTTGGGATGTAGTGTATCCCAGTGAACTCCGCTTTCTGGACGGTAAGTTCTTATTTTCAATCTCAACTCCTATTAAACGACGTAATATGACTGTTGAAGCTCTGTTATCTTTATGTACACCAATTGAAGTCCCTTATAGTTTAGCCTTACAGTTTTTCTCCCTTGTGTTATTTGAATACTGCTCATTGTCTTCTAGGAATATTATAAGCAGCGAATAGCCTGTCGGAATCATTAAATAGCAATCTTCAACTCTTTGATTGCCCGTTATGCGTTATCAAAATTTTGAACGCTTAGTTTAATACATTAACTGTAACTGTAAGAGGGATGAGTTTTCGTTTAAAAATGTTCAAGTCATGATACTTGACAAAAAAATACATTGAACGCTTAAGAAACTTGTAATTTTCAATCAAAGTGATTTTATCATCAATGAAAGCTATATGGCCATCTGTAAGGCACATGAGAAACATGTATTACATCTGTTCCTATTATTTTGAAAACTAAATAATATTTTTAGCAAATTCTAGAATTTTCCTTTGTTGAGACTGCTTAATTCTTACACTTAACAAACCAGCAAATTGAAAATGGACAAGACACTAAAACCAAAATCAAACAGGCGATTTTTACAGTCTTTTTTTTTTAATTATTTTGATCGGCTTGCAAATTTAATGATGTATTAAAACAAATGGCAATGCTTCTTCTGAATTAGATTTCCTGTTTGTTTATTTTAGTTTTCATATACTTATATTAGTTTTTATTTATATGTGTATCGATTATTTATATGTGTATGTAGGCTCATTTAATAATTGTTGGAATGATATTTTGATTGTGAAATCGGTGATTGCGTCTTTTGTTTTGACAACAATTTGACTTTAAAACTTGCGAACTTTACTATTTTTGTAATTTCCTTTGCAGGAGTCGTTCACCCTCTTCTAAATCTATGCTATAACTGTTTAAAACTATTTCAAAATCCCCTCAAATGTATAATATTTGGAATGCAGAAATAGAAAAACAATTTTTTTACGGATATTTTTTAACTATCGACACTAACTTAAGAACAATAAAAAATACGATGAGATTTCTGTGATGATTTTATGCTCTCCGAAAGTTCTACCATTACAGATACAGTAACAGATTCTTCTACAGTAACAGTTATTGAAACAGATCGGTTTGGAAGATCTAGTACATTTCCTTTTGAATATTTATTAATACTTATAACCACTTTATTTCTACACATAATAACAATTACACCAATGAACTAGCTAATAACAGAACATTAGTAACAACAAAACTAATACATAAGAAGAAATGAGTAGATATAGTCGGAGAAACTTCCTTGTTTGAGCGCCTAGCGCCATCTACCGTAGTTTTCTCAAAGAAGGTAGCTATAGTTATACCCGCTACATACTATTATTCATTTATCCACATATAAAAATTAGTTTTAGGAATTATATGAAATTGTACAGGATATTGCGTATTTAACTGTAACTTCTTTATGATTAATCTCAAAATAATTAAGAACCTCCTATAGCTGTTACATATATACAGTTTCAATTTTCAGAAAACTTTTTGAAAATTGAAATCGCGTTTGGTGGACAGCCAATTCTGGTAAACATTCTATTTGTTTGTGGACATTCATGAACACATCATTCGATATCTCATTGGCAAACATGTCGGCTACGCATATATAAGTCACATTTCTAGTTAATTGCTTCTGAATGCTGTACCGATACGATTTATCTATCCGGATGCTGATTGGCTGTCAGAGTATTACCAAGGCGTTTCAACAAACCCGGCACCTATTTAAAAAGAACGTCCGCGGCCTGAGTAAGTTTTCAAGTTTGTAATTTTGAAATAAGCCGAAGCATAATTACCTTGTTTATCGTTGATTATTTCATAAAGGAATTAAAATTTAAGTATTAAGAAAAAAAGATTCCTGATAAGAACATTGCATTTTTATTAAATACGGTTTCTTTTAATTTTGATTTTACAAGGCTAATTTTTCAGAAAACAAAAAATATAGATTTAAAATTTGCATTTATATTGTTAAGTTAGACATTGCCAAAGAAGTGAAAAAGCAGGCAGTCTTTTCCTTAGATGTTGGTAGCAATTAGGTTCGACAAATTATAAGGTACGTTTTTAAATTTGTTTAATAATTTTTTATTTTAAATTAGTGTTAAGCTTCTTAATACTGTATTTTTTTTCTTCTGTTAAGTTAAATTTTTACATTTCCTTGGAAAGTTGAGTAGTTATTAGCTAGTTACTTAGAAGTTAAAATGTACTTTTATATAAAAATGTAATTTGAGTATTTTTTATAAAGTACAAATTTTAATTATTAAAGTATTAATTTAAAAGTTAATTTGTCGAGAACGCACAATTGTTTTTATTAAAATTTTAATTTTGTAAAAATATTTCTCTGAAAATTCACATTCAAAATAAATTTTAGATTCCGTTTAAAACTTCAGTTTTTAGTTGGAAAACCTTAAATTCTTTTTAGATAACTTTTAAGTACTGTTTATTCTCTTAGAAAATCTTTTTAAAAAAGTATCGTGCATTTTTTTTTATATTTTAGCATTTTTGTATGCTTGAGTTAAAAGAAAACTTTAATGAATTCAATAAATTTTTTGTGCAATCAAACTTTGTTTACATTTTTTTAAAAGTTTACATGACGTTATGAGACGATAATTATGTTAACAACCATATTTATTTTAATTTAATTGATATTCAAAGAAAACTTAAGTCTAAATTTTATTAATTTTGGATATTACTTGGTATTAATTTAAGCAGTTTGATCGACACGAGAAAAATGGAAAAATTAAAGTAAGAAATATTTTATTCTAAGGACATCTTTATTATATTTTTTATATTTACTATAATAAATTAGTTTAATATGCCGTAAACTGTAACGATAAAATGAGTAGCAGTTTACGGCCTTGTTTCGACAAATGGGCTAATGTTACTTTCAAGGATGCTCTCAATTAGAAATATTTTTTTTAAAAAAAAAATATTTACTATAATTTGTTTGTTTGAAGACTCATTAATGCATCAAAGTATGTAATCCACTTTTCATTTTTTTAAACTAAAATACACTTAATTTTTTCTTAATAATTGAATAATGATTTCGTATATTTTTTGTGCAAATAAAATGGTATTTCTTGAAATATTAAATTCAGTTGTATTTTGGACCTCATAATTTTAGTTCTAAATTTTGTTTTATTTTATGTTTTTCGTTAATAAAATAGTTTAATATGCTGACGTATTTTCAAAAGAAACTTTTAAGCATTTTTTTTTTTGGCTTGAAGAATAGTTTAATATTTTAGATGTTTAAACGGAATACTAGATATATTCTGTATTATTAATTAGTAATTTAAACCAGTGAATTGAAATTTTTAAAGGGAAGTACGTTTTATAATATTTCATAATGAAGAGCATACACATGTTTTCTTAATATCACTCTTGCTTTTACATATGTGTTAAACACATATTACTAGTAATGTGTCTAAATTTTGACTTTTAAAGAAATTTTATTTTGGTTATCAATATAATTTATAAGAAAAGAGAAATTTTTGCAATTCTACGCCAGTATATTTTAGAGAAATTTTCTGTAATCATTTTAGCATAATTAACAGCTTCCCTTTAGAATGAAATAGAGAAATTTGGGTCATTGAATATAAATAAATCAGATAATAAATGTATTTGTTTTCCACTTGTTATTGGGTAGTCTGGAAAGTTCGTGCCGATATTTTAGGACAATTAAAACGCAGCTCATTTAAATATTGATATACATTTATTAAATTATATAGGTACCATTCTGCTCCACAACATTTCTCAATCTTTCGTGTTTTTTGAGAATTCCGTCATTCCAGAACCTCAGATTTCTTGGCAAAAACGTTGTCCAAATGGGTTTTGATATCAAGCAGAGTCAAAATTTTTTCCATTAATGGAAATCCTTCATCCAGCATCCTCGCCATAAACAGCGCATATCTTATTTGTCGCTTGTGTGGCATTTTTGCCCTTTCAAAAAAAGAAAAGCGTTAAATGCCTAGAATGCACTTTGTCACTATATTCTAAGGCGTACAAAACTGATAAAATTAACGAATCGTAATCAAACATTTTTCCAAATATGGCTGAAGCAATCTGTTTTGCAATATGTCCACATGTCATTTGTTTTAAATAATTGTGATATATTAAGTCAGGTCTCTCGCGCTACTTATCGAAAATCAACCCGAACTTTCCGGACAACCAAGTACTTCACTACCTAGTATTTATTATTTTTATTAATCAATTTATTTTATATTTATCGTGAATCTGATTTTTTAAATATTTTTTGTTTCGTAACAAAATTAAGGAACAATTTATATAATTGAATCGGATAAAATATTTAAACTTTCATTTGTCTTATTATTTAAAGTGTCTATGGTTTCTTTTATTGTATTTTTCGATTTCTACTTCTCTTTAATATGTTTATGCTAAAGGAAGTAATGGGAAATACGATACAATAAAATAAAAAAATACTTTATAGATAATGTTAAGATTTTTTGGCTATTTTTATGAATAGAAACAAGACAATAATTTTATCCACTGTGGAACGCATCTGATTAATTCGTGAAGTAGAAAGCAGAAAAAAATCATGAAAGCTGTGATAAAATTTTGTTTTTAATAATAATAATAATAATGTGGCTAAGATCAAAATAAGTATACATTTAATGCTATCTTTCATTTGAAAAAACTGAGTTTTTTTTTTTTTGTATTGCTGTCAAAGTTCAAACTATTGCAGTACTTGTTTTATCTTTACATTATATTTCCACCAGAAAGACCTTTCATTCAAAAAGAGATCGAATTAATTTCATAATTGTCATAATAGAAATACTTCTATTGGCGCAACTTGTCCTTTTTGGACCTTGCGCCACAAAACCCAACCAACCAACTAGGAATACTTCTAATTACTTTATTTTTTCTTTCTCACATATTTTTTTAAAAAATGCTAGATTTCTCCAATTTAAGAAAAACTATTTTCCTTTTCAAAATTGAACATCAGTTTAACTTTAAATTCTTTTTCTTTGACCTAATCTTACACAACGTAGTTTTTTGTTAGGCTCTTCTTACAATAAATTGTCATATTTTATTAGTAATTTCAAATTCTCGTGATAACAAGGGAATTTTAAAAATTATTCATGAAATTGTTTTTCGCTTTTTCTGAGAATAATAGTGTTTTTTCACTAAATTTCTTATATGGAACCATATTTTTAAATGTATCTGATGGGAATATTTAATCTATTACACTTTTTGTCCCTTAATATGTAGTTCACTTTATTTCGTTATTCAATTTAAAGTATAGACAGATTTACAATGGTTCTCAATAATTTGTTAGTTTTTTGTATCGATAATAACCAATACTATATTCTTTGGAATTTCCAGAATTTAGTATATATCATTGTTAAAATAGTTCTTGAATATTTTTAATAAAATTCCGTAGAATCTATGACGCTCGTTTTGATGGGAATATTAAATTAACAATAATTCGCGATTATATATTCTTATTTCGCGAGGAGAGTTATTCTCTTCATTTTTAAATTTTTGTTTTAATCTAGTTTCTAGTTTTCGATATATAAATTTTTCATCAGTATGCTGTACATTTTTCTTTTTTTCTAATGAAAGGTATTTCAGTTAAATTTCATCCAGGAAGTTTATAAAGTTAATATAATTTATAAACTTTAAACAATCACAGTATATTTTTGCTTATATAATATAATGTGTATTCCTAATTAAAAACAGGTAAGTTTTAAGTAATTTTATTTCTACTCGAATTCACCTATATTAGTTTTAAATTCAGTTCATTTAAATTTGAAAAGGTAAGTTACTATCGCCTCTTAAAATAGTAAGTTTGTTTTCTGAAAAATAGCCTCGTTGGTTATTGGAGAAACTTATTGTAAATGTTTCTCAATCTTGAACTATAAATGAAA
>JAPDSC010007901.1:10342-32366 GCA_026290005.1 Latrodectus geometricus | reverse complement strand
GACTGGTGGTGTGTGTGTGTGTGTGTGTGTGTGTGTGTGTGTGTGTGTGTGTGTGTGTGTGTGTGTGTGTGTGTGTGTGTGTGTGTGTGTGTGTGTGTGTTTTATAAAACATGGACAACTCTAGTTATCGAAAATCATAAAATGAATCTTTTTCCGTCGAAGTTTATTTGGCGTTAGGTACTTAAGTGACACTTTTGAAAAAGTGGAATATCCAAGATTTTATGATTAAAAAAAGTCCTGCCACGATGAATGGTTCATGTGTGTCATAAACATGCTCCATTAAATTTAAATCATTTCATATACTGTTTTAACCTCAATCATATTTTCTGTACTGGATAAGCTGCATACAGTCTAGCATTGAACACATTCTAAAAAAAATGAATCTCGTATATTTGCAACATAAAGTGAAATCTCAGTATCTCATCTGCATACCATTTATATGCTATCATGAATGTTATGTGGGACAATGTTTCCACTCATGCTTATTTCCATGTTTAAACTGATCTTTTTCTCAACCAATGCGGATTCATCCTAAATATCTCTATTTCGCTAACTTTCTTTGGTATTAAAATTAAAACTATTTCACACAATGCTTGTGAACAATACTCTGAATTTCATTTCGATGTCAAACAATTGTCTGTTTGTCCACAATCTGTCAGGAAATTGACGAAGTATACATCATTGGTTAACGTGATTAGAAACTAGATTTTATATTGTTTGTCTTGATACTTTTTGCCTTGTTGCCATAAGAAACTGTTTTTTAATGAGTTATGTTGTATGTCTCATATTGAAGAGCAAATAACACGATATATTTTTCATCGATTTTTCTCATATCTTATGAACAACTACATCTTAATCAATGTCTAATACTTTTGGTTGCTTTAATTCGACCTATTAATCTTGAAATATCACTTTTTTCTGCTTCTTCAAATTTCGGTATTCTTCTGGATACTAATCATGCATTCCAGAGAATCCCGTTATTATGATGTTTCACGTAACCTTTCCTCGAAACTAAAGCTGAATAATTAAATTTCCCTATTGAAGAATGAAAAAATAGAAGCTTTCAAGATTTTTAAAACTTTCTTCTTCTGAGATATAATCTTTTTTCTAGTTTTTGAAGTTATAGACCTTGATTTAAACGAGTTTTCTTTTTCTGTTTTATTAAAGTTTTAATAATTAATGTTTTGTTTGGCATTGCATTTCGTGTTTTTAATATTTTTAGAGAAAAAAAAATACTGAAAATTCTGGTCCATAAGACAAAATACAAAGTACAGAGATCATAAGTTAGCAAAAACAATAAAAATCATACTCAAATAAAAAAAGGGGAGGGATGAAAACTGAAATATTTATCGAAAAATGTTAAATTAAATTTTTTAACAAAATATTGCATATTCTCCTAATTTTTTGAACTTCATATTTTCATCATAAGAAAAATAAGCTTGAAATATTTTAAATATACTTAATCATAAAAATAAAACGAAATTATTGCATCAAAGTATATATAATACATTGTCTACCAATAAGTATTTAAAGACCTGTGATAGAAAAGAAAAACTAACATTATTCAAAATCAATAGTTGGTAGATCTTCCTCGAGAGGCAATTACAGCGTGAACCCTCCCGGGCATACTTTATACAAATTTTTATATTACAGATTGTGGTATTGTTTTCCTATCGGCTTGGAGTAAACATACAAGTTACTTCCCCGATTTTGGACGGGTAGTGCACGCCTTAAATCGGTGATCCAACTCGTTCCAGAGGTTCTCGATAGGGTTCAGGTCTGGTCTCTGGGCAGACCAGTCCATTCGATGAACTCCATTGGCCCCATACCAAGGCTTGGTTAATCTCGAAACATGACCATTGGCATTGTCGTTCTGAAAGTAACAGGGGTCCAAAACTCCCACAACGTAGAAAGCACGTTGTCATCCAAAATGTGCTTCGTATGTTGCGGCAGAAGGCATTGGCGTTGAGTTTACATGAAGTAGGAACAAGGGTCCCAGTCCATACCAGGAGAAATATCCCCAGACCACAATTCCACCTCCGCCGAGCTAGACTGTTGGCACTATGCATTCTGACAGGAGACGTTCTCCAGGCAGACGCCAGACCCAGATCCTACCATCGGAACGATAAAAGGGGAACCTTGATTCATCGTTTTAAAGAACCCATTTCCATTGATCTACGGTCCAATTTCGATGTGCTTTGCACCACATTAACCGAACAGCGCGGTTGGACTTTGTGATCAAAGGTTTATGGATAGCAGCATGGTCATGAAAACCAAGCATACGTGCTTTCGTACGTATAGATTTATTGAAATAATACTCCCGGATGTCGGTTGAAACTCCTCGCGGATGAGGACCATCGGTTGTGTGTGATACTTCTGAATTTCTCTGGACAGCACTCGTCGGTCTCTATCTCCCAGTTTCGTTGATTTGCTGACTCGGGGTACATTATGACAATCACCTCTCACCTTCCACTTCTTAATCACACAGGTGACTGTCGATTTTGGGTACTTCAGATCTCTCAATATGTCCCTTAAGGATCAGCCACATTTATGATACCCGATAATTATACTTTCCTCGAAATCAGAGAACTCCGAACTGAGCGGCACCTTGGATGCTATTAATGCAGATGCTGTTTCCTACACGATATATACCGGTGGAGGCCATGGCATACCTCAAGACCGCTGATATCGTCATTTGCATAGGTGTCCAAATAATTATTGGCAGACAGTGTATATATATATATATATATATATATATATATATATATACCAAACTAAAACAAAGAATTTTGTCATGATTCCTGGCAGTTCTTAAAAATGTTTAATAGACTTTTGCAATTTTGTTTTAAATTAAGTGCTTTAATATATAAGGTAAGCAAGAAAGTTCTTGCCACTTTCAATAACCCAAAAGAACATGGCCTGCAGAAAGTGTAGCCTATTGTTTAGTCATCGAAGTAATAGCTATCGGCATCCAGCACCTTCTGCCAACGTGTCTCTAATTGTTCGATATCCCCAAGGTAAAACTGTGGGTTTTGTATACTAAGTCCTTGAGTGCTTAGCGCTTCATTGGGGTTAAGGATTTTTAACGAAGATAATTTTCCACGGAATGGAAGAGTAGGTAATTTGATGGTGTAAGTTCAGGTAAGTAAGAGAAGATCACAAAGTCTCCCAACCAAGTCACTGTATGGTATTCCTGCCATCCATGTTTTTCTAGACCTTTTTGGTTTATTTGTGATATCCTTCGGAGTACAATTTTGAAAAGATTTTTTTCAACAAGACAACGTTCGATTATTCAAAAGTGTAAAACGAAAATATCTTACATAATTTCATGTCAAACATTTTACTCTAATCACAGCTCTGTTAGAATTAATTTACGGTCTAAATTATACATTATATAAGTCTAGCTGACTTAAAGAGTGTAGCGAAAAGTATTTCAAGTTTCACTAAACCTTATTTAATGATATAGATGTATAAGTTAAATTCACATTGCTTGTGTTGGAAGGATCATAACAAAATTTTATAGCTACAATATTACTCAGACTTATAACAATATTTCATCCTTTTAATCTTAATTATATACATAAAGCAATATTGTTATTTTTCATACTAGTTTCATTCAGTTAGTACAACTTCTATTGTTGATAGATTTTTATTCCAGACATTGTATATCATTTTGAATTTTACATATAAATATTTTTACTTCAATATTTATAAATCTCAAATATATTGACCTTAAATGTATAGTTTTATAAAAATTACTTCTTTTACGTATTTTTTTTAATATTTATAATTAACAAATATCAAGAAATCCCAACGATATATGAACTATCTTTCCTTAAAATACTACTAAACTTAAATTAATTTTTTTAATCTTATATAAATTTTTGAAAGTTGTTAATAAAAACAGTTGATTTTTCACCACTACATTATGAATTTCTTGACGTCACTCTTGCGCTCGTAACAGAAAGGTCGTGGGTTCGATGCTTGACATCGCAGAAATTCATTCATTCCCTAGAGTTTCTATGCATATAACACTTCCATAAAATTTAATAATTCTAATATTTTTAGAATAACAGTGGATGGTGAAAAAGAGTGCTCCCATTTAAACAGTATGTTCTTCACTTGAGTATTCAAATTTATTCACTTGATTATTTAAAATGATACGGTCCATGATAGTGTTTACCTTCTTTTATTGGCCGAAATAAATACCATTAGCAGGAGCAATTTGATAAAAAATATATGTGAAGCAACATTTTCTACTACTCAAAATCGTTTCAATCAATAAATTCAGAAAAATAATTATATTTGTGAACTGTCAACTGCATAAATATTATATAACAATTTACAATCATGATAGAAATTTAAATTTATAATGAAAATCCCTAGGAAAATTACTGTATTCATTTCTCTTGAGTAACTCAGATTCAACTAAGATTCATGGTACCAAAAATTCAAAAGCATTTCAGAACTATTTTTTAAGACAATGAGAGAGCTTTGGAAATACGTATTAAATTCCTTGTTTGAAAGAGTTTTTGTGTCTCCGGTACTCTGTTGTTACTTTTTTTTTTATGGCGCCAAATACAATTTACACAAGATTGGAAGACAAGAATTGATTTCGAAAGGTGTTTTCTGCAATCTGTGGTTGGCATTCCATTTTGATGCTAACATCTTTTATGTATAGTAAAACATGTGTTTACTTTTGTCGACAACAATAAACATAAGGAAATAACATTCGGATGCCTCTAAATCCTTAAATCTATTCATAGAATTCAAAAAAATTTTATGCATGTAAAATATTAAACTTTTTTTTTATCACAAAAGAAAGCACGGAAAAAAGATATTAGTATTTTTTACTCATACTCTAAAATTTGTTAAACCTCATTATATGCTGGTAATTTTTCAAGCTTGTTTAAAAACTGTCTTCTGTCTAGAATAATAATTTATTTGTCTGTATATCAACTTATTTTTACGAGTCCTCACTGCAAAAGAAAAAATTTATTTAGCACACACATAACTCCATATTTTTTAATTTCAAAATGTCAAATTCTCATTTTTTGGTTGCTTACTTAAATGAAATTACATTTTTATCTATAACTTTTAAAAGATGTGGCAAAGTTATTGTTTTATTTTACTTTTACCTTTTCAAATAAGCAGGCCGGTGGCTGAGTGGTTAGCATTCCTGATGTCCCGGGTTCGAATTCCGGTTCAGGTATGAACGTTTCCTTTCTCCTAAGATGATGTATGAATGTGGCCCACCTTATAAACGGATTTATGGTGGTGTGGCATGGGTAATATTACTCGCCTCCGTAACTTGGTTCACAGGTGCCCACCGGGTAACGCTAAGTTAGTAACAATATCTGGCTTTGTTGTAGCCAAGGGTCAATCACCCAGTGCCTGCCATTGGAAAAAAAAGAAACATTTTCAAATAAGTATTTTTGCATACGGAGCCATTATTAATTTTAATACAAGTGATGAGGTCAATTTCCGACCTAGCGTTCTTTTTTTTAAATTCCCACATCACTCTACTTTAAAACTTAAAAGCTTATACTAACAACTAAAATCTGTTTGAAGGCATTTGCGTAGCCACCTTTATTATATTTCGTGAATCTCCTAACTTGTTTTTCTCAATTTTATCATCAAAAAAGCAATTATGAAAAGCAAGTTACGATATTCATGGAAGATAATAAAGGTGCATGTACAAAAACCTTCAAGTATAGGCTGTTAAGTTTCCATCTCTGAAATCATTCTAGAATAATTCAATTTGTGTGAATAGTCGAAATTAATATTTTCAGGAAAAAGTAATCTGTCTGATTAATTTTTTCAAAAAACTAATCCTAACACTAAGCAATTAAGGAAAACACTAAGCAATTAAGGCTAACACTAAGCAATTAAGGCAATTAAGCATAAAAAATCATTAAGTAATAAAATAAACTTCTAAAACAGTTAACAGTATATGAAAAAATTCAGAAACACTTAAAATAGTAAAAACAATGTTCCCCTATAATGAATAATTTTTTCATACATACCAAAACTTTCTAGTACAGTTTTGTTTTAAAAAGTTTTAATTTAGATATATATTGATAAAAAAGCAACTTTTTTAAAAAAAAAATTAGCATGATTTTTTTTAATTTCGGGAGTGGCATCAAATAAATATTCATTTATAATTTGTGAATGTATTTCATTTTATTCACAAAAGAATATTTTAAATACAACGTTTAGTGGCAGTACCGTAAAGTTCATGGATTTGATCACTACTTCTGAATAATTAAATGTAACTTTATTTCCATTTCCAACATAATTATCCATCATACGATGGATAATGGAGCCAGAATTTCTTTCTTTGCAAAATGTGAATACGATTTACTCTCTAAGAAAAAATTTTCATGGAAATAGCAATCGATGGTCACCATTGATGGAAGACGATGGTCATCATCGATGGGATCTGTTCAAGTGATATGCTCAAATATCTTATTCATACACATGGTGACTCGTACTCAGAAATCTATTGATGCTGAAGGCCATCAAATTTAACAATATTGACATTGTGAGAAAATGCATTTATGTTTCAAATTCCAGAAATTATTCGAATTCCTGTTTCCATTGACCAATATAATCGTGTGGCAAAGTTCTTACATTGGAAGCCAATGTGCAAAAAATCAATGGGAAGGCTAAAAAGAAGATGTCGGAAGGATGTGTTGAATGACCTAAAATGTTTGAAGATAATTTACTGGAAAACTGAAGACTAAACTGACTGGAAAATGATTGTGTGGCAGTCTAAGGGCCATTTCAGGCTGTGAAATCAATCAAAAAGAAGATGAATGGGGCATCAATTTTCTATCACGATTCAAAATGTGTTTTGTTTTTCTGATGCATATACAATAAGTTTTTTGGTTAGAATTTGGTTAATCCCTTACTCCTCCCGAATTTGCATCTAGGATTGAATAGCGTAGAACTCAATCAAGGGCTACATAGAATGAAATGAAAAGTATGTAATTCTTTTCGACTTTTAAAATTATCATTTATTTTTAATTGCTATCAATAAGGAATCGTATCTCATTTTGTTTCCCCTCGGAAAAACTTCTTATAAGAAAGATGTAAATATATTTACCCAATTCTTTTGATTTTATTGAGAAGGTATTGTTTTTGTCCACTACAACAAAACTGTTTGGAATTTCCCCCAGTAAACGTTTCTTCAAACTACATTGAAACATGTATAAACTGCGCTCCGATTTCAATATTTAATAATTTCGTATCTATACGGAATTTTCAAGTATTATATAATTCTCGCTATTTATTTTTGCTGGTCTATATGTGAGATATTTCATGTTGAAAATCATCATTTCAAACAAAGCTGAACAAATAATAAATATCATTATTTTCCTAAATGTTAGATAAACGTGTTCTTTGATACTTGCGACTTGTATTGCTGCAATTTAACGAAATTCTGTCTTTAATATCTTATAAATTTCGGTTTTTCATTTGATGTTTATCATTTTGCAATAATAAATTCTCTCAACTTATTTTTCTCCATTTATATATAATATAAATTGAATTTATATATATATATATATATATATATATATATATATATATATATATATTATTTATATATATATGATGTGTAGAAGTGAAATCTTTTCAAAGACAAATTCACACTGAATTCGGTGATTTGTTTTTTAACTTTTGATTGTAGTTTTTCAAATTTCAAATTGGCATTTTCAAGGAGTTAAAATGTAACTTAAGGGTGCAATATATAATACAAGTGGTATTCATTTATTTTGATTATATGAAATAAAACAAAACATTTTAAACAGAAATACGTTTATTACTACTACTCAGCTGCCCATACTCTTCAGACGGAAGGTCTGTGATTTATTCTCAATCACCGTTGAGCAATATGAACTAATACAGCTCTGGTTTCTGAGGTTCAATTCTTCTATAATTGCATCATGGTGTCATAATTGAAAATTTGGAGTCTTGTTTCAACAATATATGTAAAACGTGGATTTTTGCATATCTTATTGATTCTTCTATCTTATTCTTATTGATACTTACTATCTTAATTCTTATATTGATACATTTATATTGTTGATATTAACAGCAGGAATTACACTAAGAAATTACACTATGTGAGAATATAAAAAGAAGTGAAATATCTTTTATAGATTAGCCAAAAATAAATCGAATGAAGTGTAAAGCGCTAGAAAATTCCATTTAGTTACAGCTTTTAAAATATTGAATTTTGAACTCCCTTATCTCCGCTTTCCAATGCATATCCGATATCAGTGCACAAGGAAAAATAAAAGCATTTTTCTGAAATGGGAAAAACAATTTCAAAAATAAAATTATTTTTGTGACTAAATATTAATTTTGGTAAGCATAATTTTTTTTTTAAGGAATTGTACTGAACATAAAAGAAATGGATAATCGAAAAACGTAATATTTTTCTCAAGACACACAGTTGTTACACATAAATGGCAACGTAAAAAGGGGGGAGGGAGGAGTAGAATGATGTTCTTTACTTCTTGAACGGAGAGAAATCTCGTCACGATATGCATTGTGGAATAAACATTTTTGCAATGAGTTAAAATCATTGTTAATTATGGATTAAATAAATTGCAAATGCTGTAATCAAAATATCAAATTGAAACATAGCTTAAGTTTTAAATTAACTAAAGGTCAATGCTATGAATTAAATTTCATTTTCAACTGTACAGTGGTTCACGTTTCAAATTGGGACAAAAAATACTCGATAGACAAACAGATTAAAGGTTTTATTTACAAACTGAAATTATTTCATTGATGGTTACAAATGTATCAGTACGAAAATAATGTGCTTTAATATCAACTTCATTTGGTTTTTACTTGTACAATAATATTTCAACAAAAAATGTGTTTTTAAGAATTTCAAATGCAATTTTTAAGGTAACTTTAAATTTCATTTCTTATATTTAAATATTAGAATCAATTAATTTAGTATAATTAAGTTTAATTAATTTATTATAATAAGAAATATAATTAAGTTTTTCTTTAACACTCGGTTCACACATTTGCTTGTAAAATCAATAATTTTGCTTGAGTTAATAATTCTTTTTCTTTAGCCTTTTCCATAAGAGAAGAAGAACAAAATAATTTTATTTTTTAATGAAATTCAGCGTTTCAGACCTATTTATTTTGATTTTATCATAAAAGAGATACTTAGAAAATCTCGATTCATTTCTTTTCTACGCACATGTTTTTATTTATGAACATTTTTGCAAAGTATTAATAACTAATTAAAAATAAAATTCATGAAAGAAATTGTACTTAAATGAAAAAAAAGTAAAATTTCTTAAAAAAAAATTGAAAATCGGCTTTTAATTTATTATATATTTGATTGTATTCACTCAATTTTTCTGATTTTATATGTTTATTTTTAGCTTATTAATTTTATATATATTATATCTAAATTTAATATCTTAAGTAATGTTTTTAAACTCACCAATTTAGTTAGTTCTGATTATTTTCTATAGTTGAGAACTTGAAAATATGATGTATGAAATGGTACGCATTATGGTAATCTTTATTAGGATCATAATATTTGTAATTTGAGATAGATTTAGTAAACCTAATGCTTAGAAATTTAAAAGCAATCAAAAGTCATTATTAATAATTGAAATAGATAAAGCATGAAATTATATTTATATTTGTTTAAAACTGCGATAAAGGTAATATTGATCAATAATTTAAAAATAATATAAATATTTTAGATAAAAAAAAAATAAATAAATAAATAAATAAACCGATGATTTTATAAGAAAAACAAGATAAAAGTATAAAACCAATAAAGTTTTCCCAATTAAATTTAAAAAAAAGTAATATCAGTTATTTCTTTTGGAATATAAGATATCACTTTCAGATATTAATTTTGAGTTTATAGAGTTAAATACAGAAGTTAAATTTTAAATGTAAAATATTACAATAGATGGCAGCACTAAAAAGTAAAAGAATAATTTTTTTGAAATTGAGTATTGTTGGTATTTTCAAAACTTTGTTAAACGCATTGTTTGAAATAAATTTTTGCGACATTTATAATCATCTTCATCATAAATATCATATTCGAATCATTATTTAGTTAATGCCAAGGTTATTTTTAATGTAAGGAAGGAAATAACATTTCACCATTTACTTATTTAAGAAATATTTAATTTTTATTAATTAGCAAAATTTTGCAAAATAATAGTTACCTTATTTAATTATACCATTACAATTGCAATTAACTAATTAGATTTTTTTGTATCAAACTAATTATATATTGATGATTATGCTGTTTTGCACAATATCATTAATTATAAATTAGAATTATTTTTGGATATAAAATTGACAGCAATTGTAAGTTATCTATTAAATTCATCATTTATCTATTAAATTCATTCGCGAGTTATTTGAATGAAAAACTATGATATTATTTAAAATTCTTTTGAAAAATTCAGATAACTTTCAATGTTCAGTTTTTGTTCTTAAATTGGCAACAAGAGATCATAGCAGATTCAGACATCATAATAACGCCAATAAACTATGCAAAAAATTAAAAACGCCATGGGAAACAAGATACGTGACCAAAAATCTAAGTTTTTCCCTACACATCCTTTCCTAATTTTTTTATTTGAATAGTTCCAGCACTGTTTGGTCCGCCAGGTCCCGTTTGCTTTCAGAATCACCTAAAAGTAAAAAAGATTTAAATTAAAATTTAAGAAGAGCATATTGAAATGCCGTGCGTAAACATGTTAGGGATTGTAGAGAGAATTGGCATGAATAACAAGAATTGAATAGTTAGTATAAACATAAATAGAATTAAATAATTAGTATTACGAGCAAGGGTGCTGTCGATATATGGGCTGATCATTAAGTTCGTTTCTTACAGTTATTGCCTAAGTTTAAAATATTACTGTGTTCGCGGACACGTCTTCAAATATCTACTAATTTAGCTTTGCATAACTGGGGTAATCTTAGTACCTCATAATTTTATTCCGTTTCAATGTTGCACAATAGGATTATATATTAGTTTGGGTAAAAAGAAATCCATTATTTTTTCTGTCGTTAACTGTAGCGTTTCATATCTCATCATACAATTTCAGTTTATACTCGTAGGACAGATCACATTTCGCACTAAAAAAATTATTTGCTGTTTTTTTTTTATTTGTGATCCATTCAATTATAAGTTTAAAGGATTAAAAATGTGTGGAAGTCAACAAAGAGAAAATGCAGTATATTCACAGTTTTTCTTTGATAAAGACGAAAATGCAAGCCAGGCAGTTGAAAACTGGGAATGACGTTTATGGCCCCGATACTGTAACAACCAGTTATGTGTAATTTTGATTCTATCGATTTCATTCAGGTATAGTTGATGTTAAAGATGCATATCGCACATATAGAATCACTATCGAAAATACCGATAAAATCACAGAAATCTCCGAAGTTGACAAGCATGTTAGCAGTCCAGAAGCTAAAGATAAAATAAATTTGAAATCATTTACATAAAGCTAATTCACAAAACATTGTACATCCTTGAATTTCGAGTAAAAATAATAAATTTCTTTTCTCCCAAATTAATCTTAAGTGACTTTTCAACATAACTTTACAATAAGTTAGAATAATAGTGCAGGATATGTAACTGAATAATTACGTTAATTTTTATAGATGACTTGCTGTTCACAACTGACATCTTTAAAAGTATTCAGCAATGGTTGAAGAATTGTGCATCATTACTTTCGAAAAAAATTCGCCAAATTGTTACAACAGCTTTTTGCATTTTTGCTATTCATTTCAGTGCCCTATAAAGTGTTTCACAATGTTTACAATATTGTTTCCCTTCTATATCTTTGTATCTCTTACCCTTAAATGTGATAATTTCTGCAGTGCTTTCCTATGGGATTCCGATTTCTAGAATCCATTTCCAAATCTATATCTCCTATTCGATTTATGTACTCAATTTCCATAGGTTTTATAATGAAAAGGAAAAGACTTTGAAGATTTCGACAGTGATTTTAAATATGCATATGATATATCAAACACTGTAAAAAAATAAATTCAATAAAATGTAAAGGAAAATTATTTAAGTTTATTATGTCACTAATGTGACATAAAGTGACATTATTTAAGTAAAATAATGTCACTTTTTTTTTCTCAAAATATTTTCTTGCGCATGATATACGATAACTCTATCCCTTAATTCACTTTAGAAGACACACAGCTACTGTGATCAACTATTGCCACTAATGCATACAGTAAATAACATCACAAAAGAAAGAGTTTCGACGACCTAATGCAATTTAGTTTCAATGAAGGGAACAGTCTACAAATACAATGAGCGAATTCGTAAAAATATTGCAGGCTAAGTTTAATACATTAATTAAGCTGTTGAAATTAAACAGAGCTATTGTGGAAGAGTTTTTTTTATATACTTCCTTACAACATGTAAAAGATAAAGATTCCTTGTGCTGAGTTATTAAAGTCATAAAAATTTAATTTTACGTAGGAACAATCTACTTTCCATAGAAAAACATTACATTCAGTACAACCTATTGAAACTTACCATAGGAAGTAACAAATCCGGATGAGTTTGAAAAGGATTCTCCGATTTGTTGGCCCTTCTGAGAGCAATGACGGTGGCGAACTCTAGAAGGCTGAAGAATACGAAAGCAATGCAGGAAGAGAGCCAGACGTTGAGAGCGACAATGTAGGATACATTGGGCAGCGAAGCTTGGTATTGTTTGGTGATAATAGTCAGAAGACTGGTTACACCAAGAGTCACTCTGGCAGGTACGGCATCGTGTGGTATCCAGAAAGTCAACATGGACATGATGACGATCAATATAGTAGGAATGTAGACATTGATGAGGAAAAAACCACTCCTGCGTCGAAGGACCAAGGTTTCTACCAAACACGATACATTTCCTGGGTACGAAGATAGACACTATTACTTCTTAACTAGTTATGCACTTTATGAAGAAATACAATACCTTGGTACATCAGATTAATCTTAACTATCAATATTCCTTACACCCAATATTTGTGGAGTAATTAGAAACTACGTAGATGTTGTTAGAACAAAATCACATTTATTTTTAACTTAATTATTTAAAATACATGCACCTCCAATATATATATATATATATATTTACGGAATCCTTAGAAATTAGCAAAACCAGTAATCAACATTCTTGTCTTCAGTTTAGCTTCTTCACTCTTTTCTTCAAAATATGCTTTGAACTATAAACGAATTAATTTGTTATCTTTAAATGTATTGTTTTTTGTGCATATTATTGTATTATATAGAATAATTTATTACGTATTTTCTCGTTATCAGTTTGTAGAAAAATAATTGTTTATTTAGTTATAATAAATAGTATGTAATAAGCCACCAAGTGCATTGATCTTGCAAAGACCTTGGTTGCTATTTATTTGCTCGTAGCTCTATAGTGAATTTTTACACTAGTTTATAGGATTGACAAATTGAAGTTGTGTGTCTATAACAATTAATTTCAGGGTTTGGGAGGAAAATCTGCTCAATGGGAATAGAATCTACAAATTTTTGAATTGATGGCAAAATCTATCATTAAGTTCGATAAAATTTCTGTTTTTGTAAATTATTGTAAATTTTTTTGTCATTTATTGAGGTAATGCCATCAGTCCAAATTATCTTCACCATAGTCCAAGCATGAGTTACATTCTACAAGCTTACCATGTTTCGCAATGTAACTTTTTGGCTGACATATTTCTATATAAGCGAGTTCGGATATATTCTCTTGTCTGGCTGTAAGATTGATGGTACTTCAGAATTATCTTGTGGCAGTAACCATAGGAAAGTGAAATTCATTTAGTACCTTTCTTAAGCAATGATGGCCTGACAGAGAGGAGAATCGCTGTCGTCTCTGAAAAATTCCGAATTCAATAACTAATCCAGACTAAGAATATCATGCAAAGGAAGCTTAATGATGTTAAAAATATCATAGGATTCAGTATATTTTCAATTATTTAATGTAGATTGGAAAGAATATCGAAATTTAGGTAACTCATAAAAAATGCAGTTTTCACTTCACCCCTTGATAATGGAGGAAAATATAGGTGATGAATTACGTTTATTGCAGGAACAGACAACTAGAAATATATTACAATAATCTATCAATTAATTTTTAACAAATAGGAGAAAATAATAACGGAATTAAAATCAACATCTTATTTCTGGTTTATATGAATAATAAATTGGGTTTAGTTACCAAAATGCATAAATAAGTAATCCTTTTAAAAAATGAAATAAATTCAATTTAATAATAAGTTGAAAGCCTCTAACTCTTATTTAGTAAAGATCAATCTTTGTTTATGGAACAGATTTGAATTCTTTATCAATCGATTTTAATCTTTTTGATAAGGATACTAAGAATATAGCCTTTTATACAGCTTAAATCTATTCAATATTCCCAACGAAATTAGTGGTATATTACTTTTTGTGACATTGATACAGTACATAACAAATCATACTTACTACCTCCCAATGTCTTCAGACATCTGTCTTTTTCTAAACCAGTTATCTCAAACTGCTGTAAACTAGAGAACTTATCAGACCTGTCTTCACTGGAGACCCAATTCAATACCAGATCTCGTTCAACAAAAATAGCTGAAATTTTGCATAATATGCACTGGTGAATGTAAATACTCACGAAAAACATAATGAATACATATTTTAATTCTTATTATATAAATAGTATCGACAGTATTTCATTTCCAATAACAATGAAATGCATAAGCCATTAAAGATGAATTTCATTCTCTAGGACGCAAATGTTCTTTCTGTACAAAATTTTGTAAATTTACACTTAAATTTACAAGATATACAAATATTTGATATTAAATTGATGTTTTCATTCATAACATAGAGAGATAATCTAATTTTTAATTTGCAATTTTAAGAAAAGAAATGTGCTAAAAGAGGAAACTCGTTCATATATTAACTACTTAATATAAATGAATTCATTTCTATGTAAGCCTTACTTTTATTTTAAAATAAGAATATTGGCGTAAATGAAATCATGACTGAAGTTTAATGAGTTGCAACCAATCGGGAAAACATTAGCATTTATATTTACCAACAGTCTGAAAGCAACATTAATATAATTTAACAGTAAAAAATTAAGTTTTAAGGAACATTCTGTGTTGATTTTGTGAAATAAAAATTTGAAAACTTTGTTTAAGAACAGTTAGAAGCAGTATAATATTTATTACGTTGTTAATTAAAATCATTACCTTTGTATCCCTCCAATTTGGTATATTTTATAGTTCCAACTTTACTTCTCTACTTAATATAAATAAAAACATCTATTCAATAAAAAAAAATTATTTAATAACATTCTATAAGTTCTAAACAACGTTAAAAAATCTCGATAATGGGACCAAATTATTCTTTTAAATTAATCTAGATAAAAATCATAAATTAATTCAATTCTTTTATATTTATAAAATAATAAAATTAATTTAAAAGTTAAGACTACCTGTAATTTAGATACTAAAATTCAATTTTATTTTATATGTCCAACTCGTAGAACTAAATAAAATATAATATTATTAAGTAAATTAAAATGTTGAGTCATAATGTAACTCAATGAATGAAATACAATAATATTAATGAATATTTGCACGCAAAAATTCTTACACTATGGATAAGCCAAATCGTTAACAAGTCTCAAACAAACAATTTTACCATTGTGAGAAACAGCCAAAGTCAAATAACAATGAGACTTTAAGGCTCCATCTGAAAGGCGACATTAAATGGAAACTATTTCTAACTTTTGTGACATTAGTTATTCCACCTGCATTTAAACAATAATTATGGGATACGAAAGTTAAATAATGGAAACAATTTTTGAAATAATCCATTTCTTCCATTGAGTGATTGCTTTTATAAAAGCTATGAATTTTTTTCATTGTTACAAATTGCAAAATTAAATTCATAACTAGACAATTTTCTGATTTGGGAAAAGCTGGCGCCATCTATCGTGTTTACATAAAAGCTCAAAAGTTATTTTAATTGGATGCTTTCCCTTTCAGAGTAAAAAATCTTAAAATAATAAAAATGTATAGATATGATGGCAATTAAATTAACAAAATTAATTAAATGGCAAATAAACTATAAAAGATTATTAATAATAAACTTTAATTAAAATAAAAACAAAAGTCTTGAAAGAATTTGAAGAAAATAATCAGCTGTTTAACATTTCAAAACGAGAAAGAATATTTTCATTTTACTTTATTTATTTTTGTGGAATAACATTTTATTAAATACATTAACTTTATATTATAAATATTTAAAGTATTGACTTGAAATATAAATGGTAAACTCTTTATGTTTCTGAATCAAAGCAAAATGACAATTTTAATTTTTCTGTCTTAAAAACAATTTCAAATTCCATTGATATTTATTTAATTAATTGTAATAAAAATATTTATTTCTGAGGTAACAGGATCAAACATAGCTTTCTGTGAGAACTGCACATGGAACATGGTGGTTCATACAAGTACTTGTAAATCGAATAAACAGAATTTTTTAAAGCACGAATAGTTTTGCTTAAAATAACGTTCATGGATACAAGAATTTCTCTTGAATAGACATGTATACATTCGTTATAAGGGTTTTTGTCGTCATTAACAATATAAGCATTAACAATATTATCTCATTTGATAATAATTTTCATAGAAAAAAAAAAGTGTTTTACTATGTAAATACCATTTTACAAATAACAACCTGACGAAATAATATTTAAGATAAATAGGTTTTCTATAACATACAAATCTTATGACTTACTTTAAAATAAGAGTCCTTATTACTGTTGGTATGCAGATTGTGCAATTATTTTTTTTCAAATATTTTAATTTTTCAAACATGTGAA
The DNA here is from genome assembly GCA_026290005.1 of Latrodectus geometricus. Lineage (NCBI taxonomy): Eukaryota > Metazoa > Arthropoda > Arachnida > Araneae > Theridiidae > Latrodectus > Latrodectus geometricus. The sequence goes on along the minus strand of JAPDSC010007901.1, from coordinate 15,444 downwards.
AAATATTTTTACATCAAATAAGCAAAAAAAATCCTGTATGCAATTTGAATTTCTAAAATTCAAATATCATCTTGAAAACACGTTAAAATATCAATGTTAGTAAAAGACGAATTATAAAAAAGTTATGGAGGGAATTATTGTCTCTCGAGTTTTAACATTCGAAAATTGAGTATTTAAATAAAATTAAATATTTATTATTCTAAAATAATTGGAACATTTATCCAAATGGAGAAAATTGTTAAATGTTAATAAAGGTTATATGGAATTAAGAACTGCACAAAAATGTAAATTAAAAAAAAAGGAATAAAATATTTAAATTTTAATGGTAGAATAAATAGCATGTAAATGATAAAATTCCATGATTAGTTCTGATCATTCACATTAATGTTTTTATTACCTCATTATAATTTCTCAGGGTACTGTTAATCATGCACCTGGCTATTTACAAGAATCTGTTTTTCATAACTGATTTAATTTATGTGTCCAATAATCTCTCTATTGACACAGTGTAATAAGAGAATAATAAAAATCATTTTTCCACAAACCAATTATTATTATTATTATTATTTTCTAATTTCAGGTTTGCATGTCAATGCATTCAATTTTATGAAGCTTTGAATCGATTATAAAATATACAACAACATCTTACATAGGAGGAAATATTGGGAATACTTAAAGCTTTCAAAATGACATCAATTGTGATCAAGTTCTTGTATAATTTTTAAATTGTCCGGAGAAAATTTTTTCGATGATCATTAAATCGTTAATAATAAAAACAAAATAATGTTTGGTATTTTGTGAATGAAATTTAACTGATTAGGTTTGCAGTAATTTTAGCAACTTTCATAAAGATAGACTTAGCTTAGCGATGATAATTCCAAACACAGATAAGATGTCTCTTCATACCACGCATATTTTAAGTAAAAATAAAGAAAAAGGAGAAGTTTACAGAGCAGAGGGAATCATCACATTGATCTAATGTTATAATTTTTTTTTCGCAAATCTAATCGTGTAACTTTAAGAATAATAATACGAATCTTAAAAAACGTTAAAGATTAAAACCACAGGCAAGAATCTGAATCTAAATTTTAGTACTACGTTCATACCAGAAGCTATTTCCATGTTACATCTTTGTTCGTCATGGGGAAAGCGGACAAGATCCATTTCACAAATCAGTTTCAGCCACAACCTGAAACAAATAGAAGGATGATATGAGAAAGAGTTAAATCAAATTTGGTAATTTCGTAACCGGAGCTCCGTGCAACAACTCCAAAGCTTACTAGATAATTCGCCTGAATTGCAAAAGATTCTTCAACTATATAAACGAAAATCATTATCGATCCAGTGACATAATTTAATTGTAATTTCTCTTTCTCTCTCTCTCTTTTTCCTATGGATAATTAACTTTTAATGTTTTTGATGCAATAATTTTAATGTACTCAAATCATTAATCGTGAAAAATCTTGTTAATTTTTCATGGTTCTTTTTAAAGACATTATTAACATTTGACTGAGCTTTCAATACAATTTTTTTAACAAAAATGTATCGATCTTATAATCATAAAAATTCACTGTTAAAAATAATATTGAAATTTTTTTTTTATGCGATAATCTAAAGTTGTGTGAAAAGTGCATACTAAAAATGTACTTTTCACACAACTCTGAACATGTCTGTAGTTCTGCGTGAAGGGTAGACAAAACAACGGACATATTGCAGACACACCACTTTGCTATAAATGGCATCGAATGCAGACACTGGACGATGCGTTACAGACTGAATGTGGTGTGCTATGGTTCGTGATGTGGCTGAGCGATCCGCCACTGCCATAAGCACGATTTTCCTGTCATCACGGGAAGTTGTACACTGAGGTGGATGGGATCGAACACGTCTTTCTGTCATGCCCTCCTGCATCCAACGATCCCGTATTCACATTACAATTGTTTGGTTTCACCCAACACGACTACCAATCTCCCTGAAAGATGATCCACAACTTTGTAGGCCCCTATCCTTCCTCTGTCAAATTCGGATAATTGATAAAAAAAAATGATAATCGCTGTTTTCTACAAGGTATGACTGATTTTTTTTTATATACCACCAAAAAAAAAAAAAAAAAAAAAAAAAAACCCAATTGCTTAAGTTGAAATTGTCGAAGCCCCCACCCCTTAAATAGCTCAGTGAAGTGGGGGCACAGGCGAGCGTGATGAGCATCTCAGCTGAAATTCTAATTATTTGCATATCTTGTCTCCGCTAATACATGTTGTAAATATCATGTAATTTACATGCTTCTTCAGGGTGTTGCATTTACGGTGGCCAGTAGTGTACATTATACATATGTGATCTTAGCCACACAGGTGAAGATTGTAATCCAACCAAAAAGTTAGTTTCCCATACCAAAAAAACATTTCAAGCAAGAATTTCCATTTGATATAACTTGCATTTCTTTTACATGAATACGTCTAAAAAGCGTAATTATTAACAACTTTTGTCTTAGAGATAGAATACGAGACTTCTCTTGCTTACAAAATCACCAGAGTATTTGGTATCTCTTTATCAACTGATCAGTGAAGGAAATTTCTCATTAAGCTTTTTAATATCAACAGCAAATTAGTGTATTATTAAAAACTTTTATAAATAATGGAATGCATTCACGGAACGCAAGAGAAAAATGTTGAACTCCTTATAAGCATCTTTAGGAGATGCATACTGAAAGCAAAAACGTAGCATTCATTGTCCTATACTGAATACTGGTTGGGATCAGACTTATACTTTCATTCCAAAAAACATTTGGCTGTCTACTAAGCTTAAGATAAAGTCATTAATTATGTTTCTGATCGCATGAAAATGTTGATCGAACTTAATCATACAATGTGTTTGTCCTATATAAATGACAACTATCATAAACATAAATGTACTGCAGTTATTACATTTGGGGATTTTTGGCAATATTTTATATCGATTCAATTTTGCTTCAAGTGACGACTAACTATTTTGGCATTTAGAAATATTTTTGTCTATGCAAGATTTCTCTAATGATAAAGACATATTGAGGCCAAATAGATTTTTGGTTTTGAACTCAGATTTATACTACTCTGAAATAGAATGAACTTCTGTAGCACCTAGTTATGAAATATTACTTTTTCAGAATGTAATAATTTCATTTCCCATTGCTCGTATGTTGAGAATCATTAAAAAAAATTTGCACCTGTTACAATAATAATTCACAGATAAATATTCTTTTTTCATTTAAGTGCATGTCTGAAACTTAGTTTCGTGATGAAATTGTATAAGCAAACTAAGAAAAAGATGATACTCAATAATACACAAATACTTCACCTGCAACAGTAATAAATTCTACTTGTTTGACTGAGCCAAAAGAAGCTACTGGGCGTGATAACATTGTCCATCTTTCCTTCCACGGAATTGATGAAATGAATGTTTGGATTCCAAAGTGTCCGTATCCAGTTCGAGTCCAGAATTTGAAGCTGTTTCTTTGACCACTTAGGAAATGTGAGCCGCAAATCGTCCCAGACCTGCCACAGCTCAACAACTACTGTAAAGGACTGAAACAAATAAATAAATCTATTACGTTTAAGTAATTTTCATTATTAACATTTAAATTTCAATGACTAAATCACTTTAAAAGCCATGTTAATATTCTGTTATATTATATATATATATATATATATATATATATATATATATATAAGAGAAATTAATTATTATTTAAATATAAATAGCCAAGATTGGAAATAAATTTGTAGTTTTCTAGGTTGCTGCAAAACCAATAACCTTTAAATAGTGATACTGAATTCGCAATGTTTAAGAAAAGTAGTGGTGGCGGATAAATAAAGAGAAGTGATGTAATTATCGAAATTAGTATGAAAAGTATAACTCAGAAAGAAGTAAATTTGTTCCAAATTCAATTCTAAATCTCATAATGCAAAAATAACATAAAATATGAAAAATAAGAGAGATTCAAATCTAAAATGATGATTCGAGGTTAATATAAAATCGATGGTTTTCAGTGCAAAATCTTCAGTGATGACATTCTAAATGGCATTTAAACCCATATTTCATAGAATAGAACTTATTGGAACCTAGAGCACCTGTGAGTTAAAGATAATAAAAGGACGACATTTAAAAAATTTTAAAATAGTAAAAAATGTGGAATTAATAGCATTCGTAGCTAGTGCGATAAATAGTAATACTTACAAAAATATCGTGTTAAATCAGTCTTCCACTTTATATGAAGTAAAGGAAAGAAGGGATAAATGTTTACAATGACAGAGATCAAAAACAAATTAATTGCTTTCAGTGTTAATGATATAAACAGTAATGATCTAAATCACGCCCAATTTTTCTTTTCAGAAGCCCAAAGGAGAAATGAAATAAAGAAAACAGTCTAAAATGACATAAATCGGTCTGGAATAACCATTTTCTAAAGAGAATGATTAATGGTAATCCATGAGACGCTTTTGCAGCTCGTATTTGAAATAGAATTCTGTATGGGTTCTAGCACCCTCATCAATTTTAAATGGGATGAAGAGACATGTAAATAAAATTGAAAATGATGTTGACTATTGAAAATGATGCCGAATATTGCTTCTAAGTTTAACGAGAGGATTAGACTATCTGATTAGCGGATGACATTTTTTTTATTCAGGAGCATTCGAAGAAAAAAAAAAAGGTGAGTATGTCGTATAATTAAAATAACATATTTGAATCCATTGTTTCAAGATTTGTGTGACTTTAATATTGTAGTAAATCTGTAGATTTTACTTTATTATTTGTGTCTTTTGTAAATACTTTGATAGAACATCAAATATAATTAATTTTATATTAACGTATGTATATTTGTTTAAAAAAATACTATTCAGATGACAGTGTAGATTATATCCCCGATGAATAATATTATTAGTTTCAGTTAATGAAAACAATAATAAGCCGGAATATAAAAACTTGGGAAATTTTGATCGAGGCAAAATGAATTTTTAAGATTATATTATCGTAAGAAAAATGATTTCAATGGTTATAATATCTATTATATAAAATTTAAGTAACAAAAAACTAACTATATATGATATTACAAAATATCAATATAT
>JAPDSC010007901.1:0-10242 GCA_026290005.1 Latrodectus geometricus | reverse complement strand
ACGAGTGATCATAAAATGTTAGCATTATGCAATTTCTATGGGAATGCATTTTTTAACCATGTATATAATGGCTTTTAAAATGCTTACAATTTTATTGATTTCCGATTACATCTACATGTACCAAATTGAGTCAGTGAATCATCGGTTTATTTATTTGATTGAACTCTTTATACTATTAAATTACCCTTTGAAAATCATTAGAACTGACTCAATTTGCTTTAACAGCTTTGAAGTTGTTTAAATACCTTGTGAGTATTTCCTCCTGGAGAAGTTTAATAGATAGTAAATCTTAGTCGCATATTAGATGAGAGGAAAAAAAAATTCTTCACTCGTGTGTGAGAGTAATATTAACTTAAGTCTTATTTCAAATAATCGAATATGTTTTTTGTATAATACAAAGTATTTAATTTATCTCTCATTTTATTTGTACCCTGAAATCAATCGTTGACCTAAAAACTCAAATTTTAACGTTTTTCTTTTTCTGTACACTGAACAACCCATGTAATGTCTCCTATTTTAAGTAAATTCACTATGAAATTGTAATCAAAAGAATTAAAAATTACTCTGAAGGTTCGGATGTATAATAAAAAAACTGATAATTTTCAGGTACTTTTTAAGCAAATGATTTTTTGTGCAAATTATCTGACCTTAGTGGCAACAGATTGTTTCTTTTTATGTTGTAAATTACTAAACTCAAAATGAATATAACATTGTTTGTGTGTAAGATTATGTATATACAAAGATGTGTAAAAAGATAGATATGACTAATTTACAAGAATTTATTACAAGACTAATTATAATAATTACAAGAAATTACCTTATACAGAAAATTGATTCATAAATATGCATGTCTTAAATCCATTTACGTTCACGATGCTTTATTTTAAATAGTTAAGTTACAGAACTCAAAAAGTCATCCATCAAACGATTTGCGATTAATTCTGGCAAAAAAATTGGTTATAAAAATAAATCAATATGTCTGTGTTATTCAGAGATATAGAAATCATTTAAACAACTACAATTAACTTAATTGATGTGTTTAGAATTGCCGAAAAAGTAACTATTTTGTTTTTCTGAAAAACGTAAATGAATTTGAATCAATACTTTATTCGCTTTGGAGCTTTTGTTCAATTGTTTGTTCAATTCCTTTCAAATAGATTAAACTGGCGAAACGATGCATATTTAGTATCCGAATTTTTTGTAAAGTAACAAAGCAAATTTTCTGTTATGTAAAAAAAGAAAAGTACAAACAATTAAAAAAATAACTTGAAATTATTATTTTTTGCTGGCCAATTTTAATAATGACAATATGTTTGTACAAAAATTTTCAACTATTATTATTAACTAATATTTAGAGCCATGTATCTTGGTAGAGAAAGGGAACTTGTTCGTTTCTAACAGGTAACTAGTTTTATCACTCAAAAAAAAAGTCATCCTGTTGTCTCTATTGGATTCCTTGCTCTTTCGTTATTCTGACGTTGGATGAAAAGGAATGTGCCAGCGACGGTATCGACTTCGACACTTGATCGTATTTTAAAGAAGAGAAGGGGTTTTGTTTTTTGAAGGTTTCAATATTGGAAAGAGATTGACAGCCGTAAATTAATGATAATAAAATATTCAGTTAATGCTCCTTTGTTTTTAATATTCTTTGTTAATAGAACATTTTTAGAGAACTTTGTTTATCGGGAAAAAAGTTTTAGAATTGATTCCTAAATTTATTATTTTTCTAAATTTTTTATGTAACAGTAAAATAAATTGAATACGTTTATTTTTATACCAATGTATAATAGTATTAAACAACAATTTCTTCAATTTTTGATAGTGGAAGAGAGTATACAGTTGTAAACAATTAAATAAATAAACTGAAAGTATATTTACAGTTCCAAACATTTGAATACTGTGACACATTGTTTTCATATTTTTTAAATAAATTATATTATTTTTGCAAATATTATGGAAATCTTTTTATACATTCTCTACTTTATAATACATTCAGCGCAAAGATTTTGATCAATCACTGATATTAGAATCAAATAAAAGAGTACTGTTGTTATAACGAAAATTAATTAAATAAAAAATGTTGGATTTTTTAAATAACAATTTTTTTCTCACACATATTTTGTTTGTTTTATTGTCAAAATGTCTATTTCTGGTTTTTAATTATTTTTTACATTAAAGTATGAAAATGTTTTTTTAGATAAATAAAAACATTTTTGTGCATGAATTTCTTATCTGTGACTAAAATTTTTAACAATGAAATTTTAAGATAACAAGTAGCAAAACATTATCCTGTTCCATATGGAATATGTGTTCAAAAGTTCTTTACAAATCAAATTAAATGTTTTAATCCTAAAAGGAGAATGTGTCTTTTTAACAATAATTGTGGGAAATATATTAATCTATCAAAACAGCTAGTTTACTTTATGAAATTCGGTAATAAAATATCTTTACTATAAAAATAAATAAAAATATTAACAGTGTAAAATATTGTTTCTTAAAAATGTAGATATATATTTTACCCTAGTAAATTTTATCCAGCCTTATAAAATTTGCTTAAGGAGAATCGACTTTGCTGATATTTCTCTCAATAGTCACTTTAACTCTCAATAGTCACAATAAGACTTTTATCATTAAACATCAAAATGGGAATCAAGCCCACTTGCTATTGAAATGAGCACGACAGAGATATAACCACTTGGCTGCCAACTTAGCTATGGAATTGCTTTAATTATGATCCTAAATATATATTAGTTTGGGGAAAAAGTTATCCATTATTTTTTTGGTAGACGTCTGTAGTGATCGCTATCTCGTGAGATATCTATCAAATAATTTCAAATTTATGCTCATTGGAAAGGTGACATTTGACACTAAAATATTCTCTTGCGGTTTTTTGTTTGATTAATTCAGTTATGAGTACAAGGTTTTAAAAATAGAAGACAACAAACAGAAAATTCGATACATTTTAGTTTTTCTTTTATAATGGCGAAAATGCTAACCAGGTGGCTAAAATTGTGAAAGGTGCTTATCGTCCTATATATGACTGTAACAACCAGTTACGAACAATTTTGGTTTCGTCGATTTCGTTTGGGTATTTGGATGCTAAAGATGCACTTCGCATGGATACAACATCGTCGAGAATGTCTATAAAATATAAAAAATTATCAAACTTGACAGGATGTCAGCAGTCGTAGCTTCGCACAAAACCTAAAAATCTACATGAAAACTGTTTTAAACCTTTTTACAAAGCGAATCTGTAAGAAGTTACGTAAAGTTCACGTAAAAATAATGGATTTCTTTTTCCCCAAACTAATATTTTTGGCGTTTATTTAGGAATATTTCTATCATACGTTTTCTTTTTGGTTTCTTTCGACAAAGAGGGTTTCTTTTTTGTGTAAATTGAGTTTAAATCGCAGGACACTCCAAAAAAATATCTTTTTTTAAAAAAATTTTCTTCATAAACGACTTAAAAAAAATTTTATTTGGTATTTTAGTAGGATTCTTAATTCTTTACATATTAAATCCATATTTTTTGAATGAAAATGACATTTAAGAAAAATTCTCGTGTTTCCTATATGCGATGCATTAATTTTACCCTTATAAGTATTGTGTTTTCATCCGAAAAACTATAAGTATTTTAAAAATTAATAAATATGTATGCAATACGCTAGTTAAATAACTAATATATTAATAATTCAACAGACTATAAAATGTAAACTAACTTATCTCTTTAAAGTGTTTCTTTCTGTAAAATTTTTACCAATGGAATAAAGAATGATGATCATAATATTCAAATGTATAAGTCAAAACAAAACTTATTTATTTATTTATTCATGATGTAGTGGATTACATCAAATTTGAAGAATTTAAAATAACTTTACGAGTGTTTTCATAACTAATTCAGATTGCCATGTAAATAAAATCTGGTATTCAAACAAAACAACACGCAATACTTTAATTTGTTAGCTAGAATGTTGTTAATGGTTGTCTTTGGTTTTTCATAATGGCGTTAGGTCTTAAAATTTTCCTATTATTTGGTAAGTCAATTTTATAGGTTTACAAAACCGGTTAAACCAAATAAACTTAATATTTTTTTTAATTTGTGTAAGTTATGTAGCAAATTTTAAAATACATAAAGTTGGCCTACAATTCGTGAAGGGACAATACGTAATATTGTAATGTGGTGTTGTATAATTGATTTTAGTACACGATCCAAATGAGAAAATATGAATCGATTATAGGAAAATATTTTAAAATGTGAAATAAAAATATATTGTTTCAATTTGCAATGGGGTAAATTTGTGAATAAAATAGTAAATTCTTTACTTTTATTTTATTATTTACATCTTACATGATACTTGGTAAAACGACATAATATGATTATCTGTAAAGGAAGGAAATAAATAAAATATTATACAGAGAAAAATTTCAAAAATTTTACTGAATAAATTTAAAAATAAATTACAAAAGTTGCTATTAGACGATGCCTCATGAAGAATAATATAAATAGATTCTTAGCCGTATTAGGACGACAATAATTGTTTTTTAAGGTTTATCTTTCAATAGTTAATTTTTAATATGGAATATATGTAATTTAAATCTCTGAAATAAAGTTTCTTTACAGACAGGAAAGTTATTCCTTATGTACAAGATTCTAGTATAAGTACAAATTTTTGAAATGCTACATTTTTGTATTAAATTTTAAAATATAATTATAAAAAAATGCTACATTTTTTAGTATTAAGTTAAATTTATTATTATAATATTTTGTATTAATTTTATGGATAAAAATAACAGATAGAATTGTAACTGTTATTTTTTCGTTATAACTGTTATTCATCTTATTCCTATTTCCATCGGATGTTCTTATTTGATTAATGTTCATATCCGATGACTGGTATTCTTATCTGATTCTCATATCTAGAACCATTTGTTTTCTTCTATACTTGCTGAAAACTATAAAACTGAAATTGATTGAAAAAAATTTCATTTGCTTATTTTGTGTCAGCTTAGCAAAACATAGAATTTCTGGAATATTTTCTTAGATTTCATCTATTCTAAAAAAAATAGATAAAATAAAAAATAATAAATAATAAATAAAAAAAAATTAAAAAAAAAAAAGAGTTTCATATGTTTTTTTTTGCAATTTTCTCTTTGAACGCTACCAAAATTTTATTTTTCCTTTATCTTTTACATTTCAACACTTTGCCTATCCCTAATTTTCTTTAGCCAGAACTCCAAAATACACTTGCTTTTAATTCCGTCGCCAATGTCCATAATTTCTAAATCTTCACACCATTCATTAAGTTACACCATCGCATTATCGTCCATTAATTATCGCATCTAATTTTTCATCACTCTCATCCAATTAAATTAAAAATTAATAGATTGAGAGAGATTTCTCACAATGAAGCCAATTTTTTCACTTCCAGTTTTTATTAAGATATTGATTGGTACAAGTTATTATTTACAAACCTACTTTCAATTCACAACCAAATGCAGTTTCATATGGACTGCATTCCATACCAGAAAGAAGTGCTTTATTTTTCATAAACTGAATGAGTCATACTTCTTCTGATTACTTTGCAGTATTGTGAATTCCAAGCCAAATTTATAACGTCTTTTCAATGCATTAGTTTTCACTTTCTCATACGCATCATGATTGCTTGTGTCAAGGAACAATTTAGAATCTTTTCACAAAATTCTTCTTGTGTAAATCGAATGACTAACATTATGCTTTTCTTTTCAAATTCCACATGTGGCCACACTCAGTGCATTAATTTTCTCTTTTGTCCAAAACAATGTTATTCCACAAATTTGTCATCCAATTTTTTCTCTGTATCTCTCAGTTTTGGTGATAATATTAAATCTTCATAATAAAATAAGAAAAGCTATAAATAATTTCATCGAATAAAACATGGTATTACGATGCTTTATTCTACTCAAATTCTATTTTATAATTATAGCAGTTTGCAGGATTGCAATTTTATTCAGGAATCTACAATACTTTTTATAATATACACCTTAGACATTGATTTAAATAGCTTGAGAAAGCCTTTTCAATGTCAAGCATATCAAAAGTTCTACGAGTTTCAGATGATTTATATAATTTGAACCATCAATATCTAAACAATTCTTGATCAATTACCTTTATGACTGTTGTAGAAAAAGGAATTTTTTAAAAAAAAATATGATTATGTTTATTATATGATATTCAAGATTATCAAATAAAACATTTTAAAAATCTATTTTCTTTATGTTTATGACGAATTACATTTAATACAATGGAAATGAGCAATTAAATAGGATTTTAATTATAAATCAGAATAGTTTTAATTTTATTTATAGATATTAAATTGTTCTTGGTAATAATAGACCATTCTAACTTCTCTTATCTGATCATTTAGGAATAATGATTTTTATTAAAAATATAATCATTTTCCATAGCTCTTCCTTGATGCAGTGAATATACATATTGTTCTAAAAATCGAAATTATTTTTGTATTCTGTTAGAATAGCTAAAAAGGCTCTTTTGTGATTAAAATATCCATTTACATAAAATAAATATATTATGTATAATATCTATTTTTTCAACACTAAATTTTTATTTATAAGCACAGAAATATTCTTTTAATAAATTTGAACCGATGCATTAAAAAATTTAAAATTCAACTTCTTAGAACCAAAGTTTTAACACTTCAGTAGTAAAGAATTTAAAAAACTAGCTTACAGAATGTTTACATTTTCGCCAAATAGGCCTAACATAGTATTTTAAAAGTATTCATTAAAACTCAATGATGTTTACTCACTTACCATATCCGATTCATCAACGGATCGTATATTCAATTTCGCAATAGTCACATTCACGACAACAGGTGTGTCTATTTGGAGGAGATAAAAAAAACTGTTTTTAGTAATAATAGTAATACATCAGGTAATAATACAATCTTCCATTAACAATCATCAACATGCAAAAAGTGTTTGATATTCTAAAGCTGAAAACAGTAAGTTAATGATCGTGTTTTTCGTGATATAACTCATAGCTTGCTCACGCAGCGTTGTAGATAGCTCTTATGTGCCATCCAGAAATTATCGCCGTTCAAAATAACAATGGTGACAGATTCCAGTAGTTGAAAAATTACAAAGATATAAATTGAATAAATTGATTAGTGATCAATATTCTGAATGAAAGGAAGTTTTAGTATTCAAATTAGACATTGACTTGTTCGCAAGAAGTTAATTCTACCTACCAATATACAAACGTATTTTTTTACTTGCAAAATGCATTGAAGGTACCTAATATTAAAATAATTTTTTTCGTTAGAATAATTTATTTAGTAATAAAATAAATTGAATTTTCACCGTATTTTTATATTGGTTTCTTTATTATATGAAAATTTGTAGCACAACATTTCGCTATAATAAAGATTTAATTACATACACAATAAATGAAGGACTTCCACTGGAAAAAAATATACTGAATCTTAAAATTTGGAAATCACTTTTAATGAGTTTTACGTCGCTTATAATGTAATTTATTTTTAGATAGGAATGTTATTTTGTTTTTGAGAATATCTGATTTCGGTTTGAAAAACAAAATCGTTCATGGTGAAGGATTTTATAAATTTTCGTCCGTGAAAAATGGATAACGATAAAGACATCTTCTTAAAAATTTCTTTTAATGTATGGATTTACTGTTAAAAATTAGTCAGCTTCTTCCAAAACAATGGATTCTTAAGAATAGGCGGTATTACAAGCATACTTTTATAAAGAAGTCTCTGCCAAAATACTTGAAGAGAAAAATGACAGCAAAAAAGTCCTATATGAAAAAAATAATCGCTTAAATCTCAGTATCTATTACAATAGAAGGGACATTATTACAAAAAAGTTTTTTCAAGAAAAATTAAATAACTTAAGTTATTAAAGAACAAAGTTCATCAAAATTTATCCATCTCAGCACTTGATTAAAGTGCTTTTAGCTAACAAATTCATGATAAAGTAATTTTGAAAAATTATAAGCTCTTCAACGTTTCCTTTCAGTAAAATTTATTTTAATAGTACTAAAAATAAGAATTTAACATGAACTTAAAAAATTTTCATTGTATTCAGATTCTTATTGCCTAATTTTTTGCATCTTGTCTCAATTGTATAGTGATTTTTAATAAGTTAGGCCGATTTATCCAATTTATAATACAGAATGACGTGTAATCATCTTCTTATGATTCTTAGCTTTTTAATATTTTTACTTATTAAAGATACTTATTTTAATTAACTATTCTCAAACCTTAATAATGGAAGTATATTTCATAAAAATCAAATATATACTAGTATAACGAAAACAATTTTATTAGTTAAAAATATTAAAAAATATATAAAGAACATATTTAAAATGCTTGTTTAGTAAAAAGTATAATTCATATATATAAAAGACATACATAATTGAAATGCATTTCACGGCAAAAAAAGAAGAGTAACAAATACATAATTTTAATGACAATTTCAAACTGAATAATAGACAAGTTCTAAAGAAAACTATAATATCAGGGGCTTGAAAATCTCTATTACTTCTTATTTACTCTGAAATATGTAAAACAGGAATTTTCCAACTTATCAATTTGATTTCTTTATTTTTTTTGTTTTATAGTTGTGATATAATGCTCAGGTATTAGGATTTCTACCTTTCAGCTCTGCAAAGGGCAGAAGTGATGGCACTTTATCTATAGGAGCACTCAATGGGTACACACCCATCGTGAACCCGTAAGTGAGTGGGTTTTCGTAATTTAGCAAGACCCCAAACATGGCTTTTATGACTTAAAAAATTAAATAAATACTAAGCTAGTATGTTTGATACATGTTATGTGTCTTGATCCTTAAAATCAATAACATCAATTATTTTCATTAAATTAATAACCAATCGTTCATAAATCAGCTGTACATTTGTGTTATGAGGAGCTATACTGTTCACACATTATTAGAACATTGAACTTGTGATATTACACACTCAAATGCATAAAATTTTTCAATTGGAGTGACTATGGTTATTGGCAGTACAATTTTAGTTTAAACAATTCTACATGCACGAGATACCGGTACAATATCACAGGGAAATATTCAAAACACGCATTCTTAATTTTGAACACTACAGTTCTTAAATCCCTTCATTTCAACGACTTATGCTTTCACAATCATTATCATTAAAATCCTGAACGTGTGCTCTATTGTTCACCAACAGAAAGCATCATTTTATATTTTAATCTCCGTTATTTTTATATTTTACCGTTGAAGAAATTGTAAATTCCCTCAACTTCGGGTAATCAAGAAACCAATTCAAATATTTGCTATTATCCTTTCAAAATAATGCCTATAAGTGCTGAAAATCCTGCGCATATAAACTAAATCTGACCAGACACAACTGGTAGAGAGTGAATACACATGTATAGCGCAGCCAGACATTATAGTAGTATTTTTGTTTTTGATAAGCGTCACACTTAAAACTTTTGATGAATCAGAATCGGATGTTTCATTCCAAACTTTTTCCGATGTTTCATTCCAAACTCATTTCAAAAGAGAAAAATCCAAACTTTTGGGTGATGTCATATAAGGAAGTGGACTATATTTAACATAGTTCTCGCATCCTTCGCAATACATACGTGAATGATTCATAGTTTCACATTTTAATAATCATTTTATTGTTCTCTAAAATTTCCTGGATTCTGAAGCTTCGTTTTCATGCGATGCTGCATTATTGCTCTGAATAAAATGCCTGATGTAATGTATTTGTTACTTCTGAATTAATTTTCAGACCACACAACAGTGGTACGCCATTAGGGAGAAAGTTACATATTCACATTAACATTCAACCAGAAAACTCCTCAGCACTCATCCTATCAGACGAGAATGCTGACAGCAAAGATGTAGTGCCCAGTGTCTGATATCAACCATTGTCTGATATCTGATATCAAAGTGAAATGGTGGTTTTATTGTAAGAGTCCCGGTATGTCATAAATTTTTTATAGTGTGAGTGTTGAAACCCAGCATTCCATTTAATCACTGAAAAATAAGAAGTAAATTTAATCATATTTACCATTTATCTTGGGTAGGGCCAAATAATCATAATTAGGAGGAGCTATGTCTTCAAATTTATTATTGGCGAGCTGTTCTTCTGATCTGCAATTACAAAATAATTCATCAATAAAAGTGATTATATATATATATATATATATATATATATATATATATATATAT
>JAPDSC010007887.1:0-13029 GCA_026290005.1 Latrodectus geometricus | reverse complement strand
TTAATAACATTTCCTTCCAGGACAATTTTCATGTTGTCAAAATTGCGAAAACTAGGAGGCTAACATGGAAAAGCTGAGCATCTTTGGAATTTTTTAGGAAAAATCCTATTTAAATCTACGTTTTTCCCTCACGGTAAACAAATGGGGAGAAGGGAAAAGTAGAAGAAGGGCAGACGATCCCAGCTGTCACTTCTGAAGGGGATAGAATTGAATATTGCTACTTTTTTTGTATGAAATATTCTTTCCTTACACAGTGAAAGACTTTCAATCTTTAAGTTCGTCTGATCGACAAAGCTTAAATCCCCTATTCAGCACTATTTGGAAGAGCAGTAGGCTTAAAATGATTTTTTGAAGAAGGGAGGATTTTTCAAACGCTTTACACCAGGAAAAGATTAAAATATTCTTAGTTTTGACGTGCTGGGTCGACAGTTTGATAGTTTAAAAAAAATTTTTTTAATAGCTTAAGAAATTTATGTAATCTATTTTATTTAACTGAGTTTTTGTTATAAATATTTTTAATTAAACCTACGTAATGCTGATGCATCAGTCCTTTGTAATTAAGTAAATTTCGGCATTTTAGTATGCACATATTATATATATCGGGTGGCCAACACGTTGACCACGGTCGAATTGTAGACCGCGAAGACATTTTAGGTAGTCTACGCGAGTAGTGTGTGTTTGCCGGAGCTGGCGCAGTGACCTTTAGACCATAAAGCACACCCATTAAATTTCCACCCACTTTTAAAAACAATGGTGTGAAAGCCACCCATTAAATTCCAACACCCTTTTAAAAACAATGGTCTCCAACCCACCCATTAAATTCCAACCAACTTTTTAAATCAATGGCCTCCAACCCCTCCATTAAATTTCCACCCACTTTTAAAAACAATGGTGTGAAAGCCACCCATTAAATTCCAACCCACTTTAAAAAACAATGACGCAAAACCACCCATTAAATTCCAACCCCCTTTTAAAAACAATGGTGTAAAAAAGTTCCATTAAATTTCCGCCCACTTTTAAAAACAAAGGTGTAAAAAACCGCCACCCCCTTTTAAGAACAATGGTGTCAGAGCCAACCATAAAAAAAAAACTGAACCCGCACGCCAAAAGTCGCTGACCCGGCAGGGTACCCCCTTCGGCGAGCACCCCCTTTTTCTCAGAACTTCGCAAGAAGAGAGATATTTTAAGTATTTAAAGACAACAAATATATAAACAAAGAAATGGAAATGAATAAAAAGGAAACCCATTTGATTAAGGTATGCACTCGCATCACATTAATTTATAGCTTTCGAGCAGAACTTCAGAAGCTTCAATCGATGATACTTTCATCAATAACCCCATCTGAAACGAGAGAATTCATGGAACACTTAGGAAACTTAGAAGATAAGTTTCAAAAAATAATTGAGAGTCTTGATGAGAGCTGAAGGAAACAATTGTTTTATGACTGTAAAATAGAAGGAAGAATCCCAACTCTTTGTCTTTTAATAGTTCGAAAACTATTAAAAAATATATTTCCCGCATGGTTCATCATTATACTTTATTCTTCATTTGTTATTGTACAGTGACCGAGAGCTAAAGTGTTAATACCATCCGGTAATATGTGTCGCTTGTCGTCTTTTCCTGAAAGGGCAATCTTATTTACCTGTATAGAATGAAGCTCGTGTTTTGTGCTTCTGATGAGATTCATGGTTCTGTGCTGTATCTCTTGCTTGAATAGGCAATTCTTGTAGTCTTCAAAGCTTATCCTATTTTTCACAACACACTTCTTTACTCCTTTTGACTTTTTCACTAAGTCAACTTCAGTTTTACAAGCATACATTTTTGATCTTAATCCGACGAACTCTTCCATAATTTTTCCAGCATGCTCATCCTTCATTTTCCCCAGAACCTTTTTATTCACCCTCGGCATCTTATACCTATTATTTTCCTGATAATCTGAGGTGTCAAAGTAGTCAATCATTCCTTTCATATCTTCATAAAAGTCCTCAGTTTTTACATCGTATATGAAGCTGTCCGTGTCCATATATAACAGTTTAACATCCTCTCCATACTTGGGTTTCATCACATTATAATGAAAGTCGTACATTAAATGCTTGGATAGGTCTAAGATACTCATCCCAACATAGATGGGCTTATCAAAGCACACTTTAGTTTTGTTCATATGTATAGCGACCAAATTCTCATCGAATATAGTTCTCCCTTTAAAGTTAGGTTTTGCTATAAGCTTTTCAGCTTTCTTGGGGTCGCACTGAAGTCTGATGTCGAGGCGTTTCCTGATGTTCTCCATCGTCTTCCCAAACACGGAGTTGTTCATGAGTTTGTAAAAGTCCTTTTCGAAATCATTAGTTGCCTTGGTTCTCATCTGAGTGTTTAGGTCTATATACTTCTGCAGCCAATTGGACTGGTTGAACTCCAACACTCTATGCACCTTTTCCAACTTTAGCCCCAGCTGCAAATACTGTTTTAGAACCCTGTAATGGAGGACGTAGCGCTCTTTATCATACAACGTTGTTAACAGTTTAGACTGCTTCGAACCATCTGGTATTCTATTCTCAGGGGCTAATGGTAAATCCGAGTGGAGATTATGCAAGTGTTCAGGATATTGCAGATCGCACTCTAGAATGTATCCTTTACCTGCATCATCAGCTATTTTGGTTACATCAATATCAGTCCCCACCCACTTAAAACCGCCATGTGGTAGAAACTGACTCATTGCCCAACCGTACAAATTATTGGCGTCTAGGTACATTAAATAATTAGATTCTCTACTTTTGTTATAGCTTTTCATATGTTTATTGTTGGCTTTCCCGTACCTATTACAACACTGGGATACTCCTCCTCTTGTGCCTTTTTCTAACATAAGCACCATATCATAATTACTTAATAGCTCTAATTTTACTCGAGTGGACTTTAACATAGCGTCCCAAGAGAGTCCCGGTGCTGTATAGTACCATGCAGGATCCAGTTTGTAGGTTTTTATGCAGACATCCCTGAAATGTTCTATGATATCAGTCAAGATCAGTACATCAGTCTTCACGTATAAATCGGAATATTCACCCAATGTCTTAATGTTGAAGGCCTGCCATACCCTTTTGGCGTGCTCGTAGTCCTCATCCTTTATGTGTGACTCATTCAATTGGTTGTAAAAGACTTCCTGTGGAGGCAGCTTGGTTTCTTCGCATTTGTCCCACGAGTCCATATAATCGTATGGGTAGACGCCTTTTCGGGTGACGAGGTCTAGCTTGTCCTTGGGGAAGTACTTGGCTGTCTCCCTAAATTCCTTTACGTTTTTCGCAAGACTGTCGAGGCTGCTGGCCATGAATCGAAATGAATCAATAAACCTCAATTTTATTCCAGGGACCTTGACTTTCTTCCCTTTATCAGTCTCCACCATTTCTGCTCCCACCTCCTTGCTGAATGAGATGTACTTTTCATCGGTGTTCGGTATAACGTCAATGTCTCCATTATCCCCTCCAAGTTCCTTTATGAACAGGTGTGCATCATATCCGGATAAATTATGGATGAAGACTGGGATAAAGGAAGGGTTTCGATACATTAAGTTGCACAAGTTATGCGCTGGACCTCTGTAGTTTGATTCGCATTTTGACGGGTCGAGCAAATGGTCATGATCTCTCACTTTTTCGTGGTCCTCGTTTGAATAGGGTGATGGCTCTGTTCGGATGTTCAACTCGCAGATATGACATACATCAGTTCTCTGAAAGTGCTCTTCATCTTCAACAGTCATCTTGATTGGCTGCTTCTCGTCATAAATTCCCTTTATCTTTAGGGCCTCTGTCTTTAATGTATCATAAAATACTTTAGTGGCATCGGGACCTCTGTAAACGATGGGTGCTTTATAGTCTCCATGTTTGTATTTGATGTAAAGGCAAAAACTCATAGGTTCATGCCTTTGGTATTTTTGCATGTACGATGCACTTTCATCAGGTACACAAGTATCCATCTTATTCGTTAAACACTCAAAATCTGCATTTATCGTGAAAGGTACTCGCAATGATTTATGATAATTTTTGAACTTTAAAGAATCACCTTCCTTAGGCATTGCTATTTTAACAGCCTGATTTTTCTTACAATCCTTTTCATGCCTTTGCAGATCTTCCTCAGAGCGATAAAATAGCAGGCACCTTTCACACGGGTATACTCTTTTCTCGTGTTTACTTAATTGAGCGCTGATTAATTTTGACATGTCTTTTATCCAGCAATAGTGGCTGTTGCCTTCTTCGTTTTTTACGTAGAGCAAATTGATATGTTTATCTGCTTTATTTCGAGTTATCCTCAAGGGGTATATGTCCTTATTTTCATATGAATATATGTTCACTGATACACTATTCATCTTTTCAAACCTTCCGAGTACCCTATCTTCCATTTTTACAGGAAATTCAATGCCTTCAAACTTTAGCTCATTCTCATATGGCTTATACTTGGTGACTCTTTGGGCATCTTTTCCCGCTGGGTGCAGGGCAGAGAGTATTGCCCACATGAAACACTTATTATCCTCATTCTGTACGTTTATGACTGCTTTCTTACTTTTAATCACTTTTGGTAGATCAATGTAGGATGATCCTCTCAGCGGGTTGTACTTATTGATCCTCACCTCAAGGCTTTTAATCCTGACTAGCTTCCAACCTGAACCCCTAGCAACAAACTCCTCCATTTCTGTCAATAACTTTTGAATAACCGATCTGTAAAAGGACACCAAATCAGTTGATTCTAAGATGATTTCATTTTCTGTTTTGAAGTTCTTCTCCATTTCTATCAGTGAGTTATCCTTCCCCTTTTCATAGTCGCAAAGGAACTGGAAATTGACCTTCAGACCATACAGCCTCTTTAGATGTTTGGTGATGAGACCCCGGACTAGCGATGAAACATTGTTCAAAAAATCTGCGGGAAGCATCAGATTGTACTCGTTTTGGATGTCATACGTTTTCAACCGAGATTTATAAGCCGTCTCAACTTCTTTGGTGGTATACAGCCTTCTCTCCCGCGTATCTGAAAACAGGTCAGAATCAAAGGCGAAGTGACGGTTGAACAATGCACTCTCAATGTATGCTATGATGTCTGCCTTCCTTCCTAATGTGGAATAGCCTCTAATGCCATGCGATCGACAAAATTCACGAAGTTGGCCGATGGTCATGCGATGCAGCCTCTGTATAATTTCAAGACCACCTCTGTGATCCTCCTTTCCGGAGACCTTTCTTGGTTGATAGTTTTGATGAGCTTTTGTTTGCAAGTGCTTATTTATGCTAGATTCTTTATATAACTTACCACAACACCTGATTTTAAGTTCTCTTTTCTTCTTGGACTTGCTGAACAAGTCATTATGGAAACTGGAAAAGCCACTATGGTTTTGAATGAGCTCAATCAGTTCCGCCTTCTTAAGTTTCGAGTACCCTCGAATATTATGTTCCCGACAGTAGTCTTGCAACTGCCGAACGGTTTTAGATTCCATCTTTATATATATATCTCGTTTCTTTAAATACTTAAAATATTGAGGGGGTACATTCAAATTTAAAGACATTTTGATGGTTTAACAACCATTAAAACGCAATCCAAACTAAACTAGTTTGTCGAGTATGCTAAGTACTTCATCTAAATCTTCTAAACCCTCATCTCGCAAATCATCGTTTTCTTCGCTAAAAACTATGTCATACATTTGATCAAGGCAAGCAAGGAAAAATGTCCTCACATCAGCGAATAATCTAGGATGATCGTTCCCGAGATATTCTAGAAGTGGTGTCAAATTTTTACATACATATGCTAATGAACACATTTCCCCACCTACATTAGAATACAGAGCTTTAAGGTTATCTAAATGTGTGTAAATATTTTGATAAACTGAACTTTGCATTATTTTATATACTAAATGCGTTTCTTTAAATGCTTAAAATATTGAGGGGGGTTCATTCACATGATGAAAAGTTGGATGGCTCGTCGGTCCTTGAAAGCTGAATTGATTTCTGTAGTTTTTCTTATTTAAAGAGAAGACTTGTATTAATAAATGTCAGACGAAATGATGGAAATAATAAGATTCTTTGGTCTAGACAAATCAAAGACCATGGAAAATAAGACTCAAGAGTGTAAGCACAAATATATAACAAAAGATGATTATGAATTTTACGTCTGTATGACATGCCATGAAGAGCTGAGATACAATCCTCATAAACGTCCTCTAGATAGAAAGCAATTGTATTTGATGATGAAGATGCAACAGAGGAGTCAAAGCAGAGTGAAAAATCTTACTAAATGGTTAAATGGGTTTAATATACCCTTAGAAGATGTGATCTTGGTTGAATTCTTAACATTTATCCATAAGTATGAAGAATTGTTTCCAGAGCGGAAAAACTTAATCAGCAAAGAATACATTTTATTTCATCTGTTGCGGAAAAGAGATTTTCAGGTACCGCTTAAGTTACCTAAAATGAAGAAAACACTTGAGCAGAATGAAGAAATCTGTCGAACCGTTTTCGAAGCTTTAAACTGGACCCCAATAAGTGATGGTTGATCAATTTTTAATAGCCATGACAGCTATTAAAAATAAATTTATAGAAGATCGTTTTTATGGATCCAACTGGTCTCAGGATAGCCTACCCATTTTACTAGATATTTGTCCCCTTTCTTCCTGATTATTTTTTCAATCTTATACACGCTGTCTTTCTTATCATATTTTACCAGTTCATTATCATAAAAAGTACCTTTCACTTCTTCATCACTTAAGTCCTTTACCCTGTAGGTGATAGGGTCGGTCTTTAACACTTCGGAAATGATAAATACCTCTTCCGTGAAGGTCGCTTGGTAACTTCTTCTGAAGGTGGACTTATATATTGATATTCTTACTTTATCCCCTACCTGAAATTTAGGTTTGCGTATGGTCTTTTCTTTAAACAGGTTACGATACACCTCTCCACACTTTTCATCCAGACTGGCTCCACAGGCGTCATCTTTATGCTTCTGTGGTATGAGTTGTTGTAATTCTTCACTAATTGGTCTAGTACGTCTATATATCTTTCAGTGTTATTTTGACATAAGTAGAGCTTTATTTTATTGCCTAGCGTGAGGTTAAACCTTTCAATCATTGCCGCTTTTATCTCAACATTTTCTGTTGTGAACCATTGGATATTTTTCTCTTTAAATAGCTCTTGAGTGGTATGGCCAACGAATTCTAGGCCTTTATCCGTCTGAATCCTTTCCGGAACCCGCTCTTTGAAGATCTTTTTAAATGCTTGAGTCACCTCGCTTGATGATTTGTCTTTAATAGGAATGGCCCATGCATATTTACTGAAGCAGTCAATAACTGTTAGTAGATATTTAGTTCCATCATTATGCTTACTCCTCGCAAATTTATAGACAAACATTAAATCTGCTTGCCATTGATCATCAATGTGTGAGACATAAGTTCTCCTTCTTTTAAACTTACTGATGAGTGGTTTGTGTTTTGTGTACACATCTTGTTGATGTAAGAAATCTGAGACTTTTTTTCGACTTAAACCTGTTTTTCTACTGAGTTCGTTTATACCGCAATATCCAGTCTCCGGATCGTAATAAACTTTTTCGGGGTCCTCAGTTACCCCTTTAACGGTAAAAAACGACTCTTTTTAGAGCCACAATCCATGCAGATTCCTTTCATCATAGGTCTGCCATTTTTTGAGGTAGTGTGCTGCACGTTTTTAGTCTCGGTGTGAGTTTTACATTTTAAGCAGTATATTTTTGAACCCATTCCAAATGTCTTCTTTGCTTTGATAATTGGCTTCACAACAGCTCTATCTAGCCTTTCCCGGAGAGTTGGATTGGGAATATCTTCAAGTTCTTTTATCATGTTTGTGTCACACACCTTGTTTCTTGTTTCGGTGTCTTTGTTTTTTAGATAACACACATCATGTTTATATGCAGCTTCATCGACTCTATTAATGGGCTTACTCCATTCTTTATATGTTAAATCAGGGTTTAGTCTAGTTTTACCTTTGAGCAATTGAGTTCCTGGCCCTGTAAATTGGTGACCAGGTAGATGCATTTCAAACGGTAAATTATTGATTGCAGAGTTTATAACTCCTTTTCCTTTCTTCATTTATTTATATGTAAAAAATTATTTACTCACATACTCATAGCCATTCAGTTGGGTTTGTTTCATGTATTTTTCTCTGGGTAAGTAGACTGAATTATTGATGAAATCATCCTCTCTGCTGTACACCTCTTCTTCTGATAATGTGTTTGATTTGAATGAATTCAGCAGTTGCTTATAAAACTTGTAAGACTGCTTATACTCTTCATTCCTTTCGACGATATTCATGGACTTTTCGATAACTTCGACTATACCAGCACTTAAGCTCAGAGCGGCTAAGGGTACCATCGCAAAAGCGGATAAGCCCAATGAACTGCAAAGGAACTTTGTAATGGATAGTGAAATCTTTATCTTATGATAATGGTGGTAACTCTTTCTATACATGTAAATTTTCTTCCGTAAGTATTCTTCCATCTTTATTTATAGGGATGAAATATTTTTTCCGATATCTCAAGGCCGGATTCACTAAATCAAGCATAAAAAAATCATATGGTTGTTGCATGCACTTTTTGTACAATCGATTGAACTCTTCTTTCGTTAGATTGCCATCTACCTCCCTTATGATCTGTTGAATCTCCCTCTGTTGGAGGTTAAAAAATATCAAGTAGTTGCAATTTCTCCTAATAACAATAGGCGTTCTGTAATAGGATTGAGAGAGGTAAATGATTGAGGCATTCTTCTTCCTACCTCGGATGAAGAAATCTTCGATACTCTTCTGGTCTTTGTCTGTCACACAGTCATCAAAGACAACGACATTTTTACAAGATGGGTCCAGATCGTCCACTGTTATAAAGTCTTTTGTATCCGAGGAAAATAAGGTTCCTTTCTTGCCGTATTTATCAAATAACTCGAGCATAATTTTTTTCTTCTTTTTGGGATACTTTGCTAATATATCTTTAATATCCACACCATCAAACATTGTGTACTTTTCTTTGAGCTTAGTGTACTTGGGTTCAAACATGTCTTTAGCACAAATGAACAAGTTATCAAACTCAAGGTAATCATAAATGAAATTCAGTAATAAATTCGTTTTGCCTGTGCCTGAAGCGCCAGCGATCAAAAGTCTGAAAGGGTGCTTCGGTAATAAATAATGTTGATTTGCATCAGCTAATTCTTCTGGTTCGGTATAATCTTCAATTGGAATCATCTTTATTTAATGTGAAACTTTTTTGCTTCAAGTAAAAAATAGTTTGCTTCCAGTAAAACCCTATTTGCTTCCAGTAAAAAATAATTTGCTTACTAATAAATGAATGCTTTACAAAAAGAGCGAAATAAGAGGCTAAGAGAAGAAGTTAAGAATGACTTGAAAGTGTTTAAGATTCAGGCGGAGATTAGAAAGAACAACGAACAAAATCTTGAACAAAAATTAGGTCTGCAGAGAACGTTGTCTGAATTTCACCAGCCTGTGACCGAGAAACTTCAACAACAAGATGTTACTAGAAAGGAGCATTTTACGGCTATAAAAGATGCTGTTGATAAGATTCCTCTTGCGATTGAACCGCCTCCAGCGACTCCAGAGACTCCAAATATCTTCTATTTTGATAAAGATTTGGATGTAGAGTATTTAGAGAAAAATAATTTTCCAAGTCCCTCAAAGTTGTACAATGAGTCCAAGGATGCTTTGCAGGAAGTTATCAATAGAGTAAAGAGTACTTACTTAAAATTGGCTCGTCAAAAAGGAAACGTTATGAGTCAGATTGCTCGAATGACCAAAAAGGATGAAGAAAGAGAAGATAAACTATTAACTAAAGCTGATTATTTAAGAGAACATATGATTACCTTAGAGGATTATCGAGAGCGGTTGAGGGACCTACAAAGAAAAGAAATATACCTCGGTAAAGGAGTGGAAGATAAACTGGAAATTTTGGCTAGATTCACCGATAAAATATGTAATGGATCCAAGAGTAAAAAATTGCACACTCAAGTCGTTGATTTACTGGATGCGTTATTAAGAGAAGGAACTCTAACCAACGAGCAAGTAAAAGAATACTATAAAAATTTCTTATTAAATAAATGAGTAACTACGTCAAAACCAAAATACACTTAAGCGATCATCAGATTGCCAAATTAAAATCTGGATATCAGAAAGGAGAAGAAGTTTCTCTACAAATAGATAGGACAAAACCTTCTAACTATGACATGTACTTAACTCCAACACAAATAGCTCAAATCGGGAAGGGAAAGAGAATTACTATTAGCAAGACACAACTCAAGAAAACAGGTGGCTTTCTACCCTTTCTAGCTCCATTTTTACCTGCATTAATTGCCGGAGCTAAGGCGTTGGCTTTAGGTGCCGCAAGTGGGGCAGCTGGATGGGGAGCAAAGAAAGCTTTGGATAAAATTTCCGGATCGGGTTGTGCTCAAAAAAAACCCCGTGGAAAGGGAGTCTATCAAAACTGGGAATATCCAACGAAGTAATTGAAGACAATATGAAGCAA
Organism: Latrodectus geometricus; assembly: GCA_026290005.1. Lineage (NCBI taxonomy): Eukaryota > Metazoa > Arthropoda > Arachnida > Araneae > Theridiidae > Latrodectus > Latrodectus geometricus. The sequence continues at coordinate 2,517 of JAPDSC010007887.1, read as the reverse complement.
GAAAAAGGGTTTAGGGGTGTCTTCACTTCGGATCTGTTACCTAAAAAGATGAGGCGCTTGGAGAACGGCATTATTAATTTGGACATAGCAACAGGACCTGGTACACACTGGGTATGTTACTATAACGACCCTAATAACAATTTCGTGGAGTTCTTTGATCCTTTTGGCGAACATGTTTACAAAATTCCTACGAGTATTAAGAAATATCTGCAAAGTTCCGGAAAAAAAGTAGGTTATAACTCAAGCTTTTTACAACACCCTGCCTCTGTCAAATGTGGTTACTTTTGTATGAAATATATTAGTGAAAGAAACAATGGTAAGTCTGTTGAAGATGTCTTGTATTCTTTTACCCAAGAACCTAGTGACCATAATGAAATAAATGTTCTCTATAAATAAATGGTGTTATTAATATTAGATTCGAAAAACTCAGAAAAGTCAGAAGACTTTACAATTGAATATTCCAGACCATTTAGGTTTAAGCAGATTGCTCTTCAGTCCTTTTCAATGTACGTTTCTTGGGATAATATCAAAGATGAGACCTTTTCATATTATGATGGCCATCAGTGGTTTGAGCTGTCTCTACCGGATGGAAATTATACTGTTAAGGGGTTGAACCGTTACATGCTGAAATTTTTTGGGGACGATCCGCCAATTCTATTTGGTATAGTCGAGGAACGGCAAAGAATAGCCATCAAGTTAAAAGACGGGTATAAGATCGATTTAACAAAATGCAAGAGCCTGCATAAACTATTAGGGTTCAAACCTGCAATATATGAAGAGTCTGAACAAATTGGAAAGTATATTGCCGACTTATCTGGTGGGAATGATAACATTTATATACATTGCGATGTCGCGGAGGGAGCCTACATAAACGGCTTTCACTCCTCCAACGTAATCTATTCCTTTACGAATGTTAATCGTCCAGGCAGTCAAATCATAAAGTCATTTGAAAAACCTCTGTTCTTTCCTGTTCGGATGGAGAGTGTTCACAGAATCAGAATGAGAATAACGAATCATAGAGGTGATTTAATTCCCCTCAATAAGCAAGAAGTGCAATACAATTTTATTGCCCTCTAAATAAAGAAATGAATAAACATAGACTTCAAAGGAAGAGTAAGAAGATACAAGGGAGAGGGTTCTTTTCAGATGCCCTTATGTTAATGCAGCCAAGTGCATTAGAAGGTAAAGCCAAACAGTTTGTCCATGATAAGTTGAATGAGATATTTTCAAAGAAGAAAAAACATGGTGCTGGACTGAAATTTCTTTAGATTTGATTTAATAGCAGAATAGCTATTAAATTAAGAAGTGTCTCAAGAGTAACAAAAAAAAATTGTTTTTATAATAAATGAACGAAATGAATAAAATATTTGATTTAAACAACACCGATTATTATTACGATGATGACATCGAAAGTCTCGAGTATAGAGAAGTGAGGCATGAAAATAGCGATAGTTCTACTGAGAATGCCACTTACCATTTCTTTATACAAGACACTAACTCCAATATCTTATATTCTAACGGATATTTACAGCAAAAGCTAAAAATTGTTAACAGTAATGGAACTGCAATAGCGGATGATAATGTAGCTCTCGTGAATGGAGGAGGTTTAATAAACGCTAACAGGTTTACATTAGGGAACACTGAAATCGAAACCAACATTAATTATTCTGCTCTCATGCGACATGTGTTAGGTCTGATTCACTTCACTCCGGACTATTCTACTTCGGAAGCTACCAATATGCTCTTCTACGTAGATACGTCAGATACAGCGGACAGAAAACCCTTGAAGTATGATGGGACTTTGGTAGACGCAACTAAAATAACTGAATTTTTTGAAAAATTAGGAACGAACGACGAGTTTAATCAAGGATTCAAAGAAAGATGCAAGCTTACTCAAAATAGCAAAATTGTCACTATATGGATACCATTAAAATACGTATTTGATTTCTTCAATGAATACAAAAAGGTCATTACAGGTTTCCAAGTCAAGTTTGAGTTTCAAAGAAATCACAGTCAGAATATGCTGTATACAGATGAGCAAAATAAGGACTACAAGGTAATAGTGGAAGATTTATCGCTTTGGCTTCCTTATGTCAGATTCAAGAATTCAGCTGCTGCAAAATTTAACGAATTAAGGTTATCGGATAAGCCTGTGGAAATAAACTGGAACCAACACAGCATTGTCAAGTCGAATATTTTCTTAAAAAATTCAAGCGGGTCTTACTCCATAAATGCTACTTCAGATGAAGTATTATCCTTGTACGTCATACCTCAATACACTGAAAGATATGAAAATGCGAAACATAACAACATGTTATTCGACAACTTAGATATGACGGAATGTTGGCTGATGGTTAATAATGTAAGGGTTCCAACTGTAAGTTACATGATGGATTTTGAGAAAGGTGATTACAATCGGCTGTACACGGCTCTTTTGGAAGCTGGACTCAACACCATTAATTCAGAAACGGGATGCATGGTCAATTATTCCAATTTCGGTAAATTATACCCAATCAT
>JAPDSC010007884.1:0-13037 GCA_026290005.1 Latrodectus geometricus | reverse complement strand
TTTTTTGCCATGTTCTATGCAAAAGAAACATGGCAAAAAAAGAGTTTGTTCCATGCAAAAGGAACATTGGCTTTTAATATTAACATACTTAGAATAAGTTGGAAATGAAATTCCTCAGGTCTTGTACAACGGAGAGGATGTTGATGAACTAGATACAAATTTGAATTATTACAGAACCTATCAGTTGCCACAGTAATCTGGAGACATAAGACAAGTCATCTGGAATAATAATTTAAAAGTGCTTGACCATCTCTAAAACTACTTAGAAAACAACTTAGTTAAAATTGCCACTTTTTTAAGTGCTATGGGATCTTAAGCCAGAGGAATATTTTCAACTTAATGGTTGTGCAGCACTGGAAAAGGCCTAAGGGTATTAAAGGTTAAAAGTTGGAGAGTAGTTTCCAAACATAGAAAACGATCAAAGTTGACCTAGACAAAGTTTATAATGGGATATTTTGCTTTCAAAGAAGAAGAAAAAGAAAGCTAACAGTAAAATTAGAAACGCTAAGATAAATATCTAAGAATGTTTATGTGAAATGTTATCATTCTTTAGACATTCAATATTTACGATAAAATGCAATTTATTTAGCAACCATTTTCATATTTCTGACTATATTCCAAATTCCCCAACAATGCTTCATTTTTTTTTCTCAAGATGAATTTTAACAAACTTTTGAATTTTGCGTTATTTTATACCTCCCATTTAATGATATAAAAATTAAAAATGTACATGTGATGTAAAAATCGCTTTCTTATAATTAAAATTGTTGACGAAAAAATAGCTTATTTAACTGTTCTTTATATTTTTATAGAGGCGAGGGACACATTTTACTTTACAAGAGTCTCTGTTTTGAATGCAAAATAATTTTCTCTTCTCTAGTAACATTAATGTAATATTTTCTTTATATTAAAAGTTTTAATTTTTCTTTTTATTTGAATAAACTACAAAGTCTTTTCAAATAATTAGTTTCAAAATCTTGAATATAATAACAATGAAAGGATATTTTTGTATTTTTTAATAGTGTATTTTATTAATATTATATTGAAACATCCTAGAATATAATTAGGCTTTCTATTCAAATCATTATCCTTCAATGCATAATGAGAATCTTATTCATTTTAAGCTGGTAGGTATGCTTAAGTTTTCTCTATAGTTGTTCATTGTTAAAGCTTCAGCGATTTAACACAATAGGATCCTCTTTTTAATTATAGAAAATATATAAATTAGGTTCATTGTACAACCATATTATATTATTTGTTCGTTGCTTAAACTATTTTATTCAAATTATTACAAATGAAAATAATTGTTATTTTTAAATAAATAAAAGTATTAGTTACGGAAAGCAATTTTCAGTATCAATAGTACACCTAAGTCTGTTTTTACACGGTAGATTGGTTCCAGAAGAAGCCGTGTAAAAAAAAAAACGTGTAAAAAAAGACATTGATCTTATACAAAAATGGGTGATTTGTTCCTAATCTCTAAAACCTATTAAAATTAGTGAAAAACAAGAATTTTTAAGAACAAGAATTCATGTTTATTTTATTAAATCAAATATATAATGCTTATTTTCACAAGCATAGTAATTAATGATAAAAAAGATAATGCACTCTAATCTTAAAAGTAATATAAATTAAATGTATGGCAAGTTCAGGAACTAAAAAACTATGTTGTGAACGAAAAGAATAGGTTATTCAATTTTTAAGGTAAAAAATAAAATAAAATAGAATAAGTGATAATCATAAAGTAGTTTTATATCTGACATTTCCTTTTAGGGATACATAAAATATTTAACAAAATTAAAAAACATAAATAACTGAATAAATACAAAATATTTTTTGGCTTACCTTTTATCTTAATGCGTTAAAATTAAATTTAATGGAAAATCAAATTTGCCTGCAAAAAATTTCTTTACCAAACACGTCTTATTGCATTGACAGTTCACAAAATATTAACACGTTTCAATTGCTCTGACCAGTAAATTTTATTGTATGCACATAAAGGGAATTCCCCTACTTGTTTGTACGCGCTAAAGGGGAATTCACTTAAATCTTTAAGCTAGTGTTCGCAAACTATCGATACTATCGATGGTTTCAGACTTTTTTCTTTCATAAATACTTTTTTGTGATATGAACATACTTCGCAAAAATTAAATTTGACAAAAAAAATTTAAGTACATAAAATTTCAAATCGTGCTAAATGGAATAAAATCGTGTAAAAAAATTAAAAATATTCAATTTTCAAACCGTGTTATATCAAAACCGTGTACAAAAAGACCGTGTAAAAACAGACTTAGGTGTAAATATTTATAAATTGCCGGCTGATGGGGATGAGTCCCATTTTCCAATCCCGGTTCTTGCATATATGTTCTTTTGTATCTCTCTGTTTTCTTGTCCTATCTTCTGAGATGTTGAATGAATCCATTGGAAAATATTTGAATGTTACGGATATTGCAGATTAAGAAAATACTGTTAATTGATTTGTCATTCTTTAGTTTGAAAAATATGTTTTCTTCTTCATTTTTTTGTCATAATCTTGGTTAATTTTAGATCTTGGTACGTAGAACTCATTAAACTCTGCGTCATAATTAATTTGACATTAAATTATATTAACAAAACAGAGTAATATTCTTTAGTTTCAGAATTCTATGACTATTACCCATAGAGTTTCATATTGGATAAGAATAGTTTCTTATCCAATAAGAAATTATTTAATGAAATATTATCTTGATTTCATTTCATAATTAATTTTTCAATATGTTTTGTCTTTACTTAAATTACAATGGACTTGAAATGTTTAGAATTTGAGTAGAACTAATTTGAATTTAAATAGATTTCAACCCTCCCCCAGAAATTTCTCTTAATTAAATACAACTTCAAATAAAAAAAGAGAAAATTCTAAATAAAGCATTAAATCTCCCCATGAAATTTCATTAAATTTGCATTGAACTAACTTGAATTTACCTTAATCTCAATCAGAAATTTCTATAATTAAATGCAACAAATAAAAAAAGAGAAAAATCCTGAATAAAGCATTGAATATCCTATTAAAATATCCAAATTTCTTTAAATAAATACGTTAAATTCATCTAATCGAATTATTGTTATGAAAAATAGTATATATATATAAATGTAAAATAGCATGTAAAATAGCATATATATACATTGTTATTGTAGTTTTGACTTGCTATTCGTAAGTTTTATTTTAAAAATAAATATTTGTTTGCGTGTAAGAAATTGAGCAACTTTGTTTTTACGTTTTTTGAATATCTTATGCATCTCACAAAAAATCTCTGTGTTACACTGTTGATTTCAAAATTTTCACCTGAAATGTGTGTCATGCATATTTCATGCCCCAAATACAATTTGACTCCACAAAAATTTGCATTTGAACTTTTTATGTCACCCATCATACAATTCAGTCTAAAACAGAATGAGTTTCTTTCCAGAATTTTTTATGTTCTGTCAAAGATATTTATTTATTGAACAGTTAAATTAAGTCATTGTAAATACCTTAAATCATTTAGTATGATTTTATCGATTAAGATTAAAATAAAGTATTTTGTGATTTATGCACCACAAGACTTCAAAGGAAATTTTTAAAATTCTTATTGTTACAGAAATTGCGAGAATGTTATTTTTCTGGAAGGATCTTTAAAATGTTTTCAATAAAGTGCATATTTTGTTTATTTTAATTTTTGCAAAAACAATATCAATGGTTTTTAGATATGTGGCATCAAAAAATTACATAAATTCTCTTTCAGCTTAAACTTTACGATAAAATAACGTTTATAATATGAAATGTGTACATTTTATCAAAACAATCGTTATAATTTTCCCACTTATACTTTAATTATCCCTACACGATTTACAGTAATTAAAAAATTATATCGGTAACAAGAATTAATCTTTAAGGTTATTGAATATTTACCATAAAGTGGTTGTTTGTTTCGTTAGAGTTGAGATCATGGCTAAACCAATGTTTTATCATTTTTAAATGCTTTCAAAGTCAAGATTTTCTTTTTTAATTGATGTTTGGAACTAAATTTTTAAAATCTTTAACGATATTATTTCCTAAATTTTCTAAAATTCCTAACTTTATCTATCTGTGTCATTCACCGGTTCCAGTTTTCTTGCCCTACTTACTGGCTTTTGGAAAGCATTGATTGTTACGAGACAGAGATAACCATGGTTTCAAGGGATTTCCAATGAATTCCAGCAATGCGTATGTTTACACAAGTCGTTTAACCATAGCTGAATAGCTTTGAAAACATTGCATCATTTTCGTCGGAGGACTCATTCAATTTGAATTCAAAAGACTTTGAAGAACATTTTGAGCGTAAAACATTTATTGTTCCAAATACGCGAAAAACATGACATCAAGTTTGTCTCTGTGGAACTTTTTGAGAATCAAAATTAAAAACATTGTTGAAGTTCATTTTGTTAATAAACCAATTTTATTTATAAAGACTAAAGCACTTTGTATTTAGTTTAAATTAGCGAGGACGATTTAAACTTTTTTTTATTTTCAATTTTGTTTCATTTTGGAATTTCGCTTAAGATAAAATATTTACCATTGTAATTTTATAGAAAGTTGATAATTATGTTAAATTAAAGAGAAAATTTTGTTCTGATTTTTTATAATCATTGATAATTAGAAACAGTTTCATCAACAATATATTGACAATTTATGATTATTAATAAAATAATCTACATATAGTTGGTCTACATAGTCTAGTATAATAATATATATAAAATAATCTACTATATAATATAATAATAAAATAAATATATAAAATATAATATATATAAAATAATCTACATAGTCTAGTAATAGAAAGAAAAACTGCAATTTAAAATAACAAATATAAGATCTTCTGTTACGAAAATTTTTGCGTAATTCTTTTATTAGAAATCATATTTTTAAAAGTAATAATTTTGTAATTTATATATTTTTAATGTGTCTAAATTTTCAGGAGAAGCTGTGGGTATGTTAAAATTATGATTTAAAGAATTTTGACCAAAACAAGATACATGTCGTTTAATGTTATAGAAATAATAAATATATTATATGACGTTAGTTAAGATATTTAAAAAATAGTTAATTTTACAACAAATACAAGAAACTATACATTTTTATCTGTGCATTAATATAATTTGTATTTATATTTCATAATGTGAATAGTCTACTGAAAAATTGTTTTTTAAATATTTAAATTTGTTTTGTTCCTGTCACATTTTCCTTAGAGAAAAAAAATCAATTAGTTTTAATTCTAAAAAAAAGTTTATATTTTAGATGTAAAATATTATTAGTTAAAAACACATGTGCATATCAAAGATTTGAAAAAAGATAAAAAACTTTTATAATTTTTAATCATTTTTTATATCAATATGCTTAGAAATATAATTAAATTACTTTTAAAATATTTTGTGAATGAAGGCAGAACACTTTTTTATTATCTAATTATCATTATACATATCAGGAAGTAAACTAAGAGCTTGTTTTATAAAATAAAAACTAAATCTAAATAAAAAGCTTTCCTCTATAACAAATCTGTAATTAAAAAGGTATAGTTATTTTAAATGAAAACCAATTTATTTATAATTTCGTATTTATGTTATCATAAAAACGAATACGGCTTTAAAGTTTGCTATATAAAATACATAGAATTCTTCTTACAAACTAAAAATTTAATTTAAAAATCAAATTTAAGTTTTGTGCCAAAAATGTGACACTTATAGCTTTAGTTTATCATATATTAAGTTTTGTAAAGTTTAAAATACTTATTCCATTTTTTTTTAAAAATAGTTACTACATTGAGTACTCTTTTCATTTTTATAAGTAGTTTAGTTTAATTCGTTGAAATAAGGCTTTCTACAAAAAAAGTGTCAAAAAATATTTTTCATAATACGTGACAGTTTTAAAAATATAATTTTTCTTATTTTTATGCACATATGGCGACAAAATAAGGAGGAAATTTCATAAAGTCTTCAATTTTCGTAGACTTTATTTTAGGCTATTACGGCAAAATAAAGTTAAATTGCAGCATTGCTTAAAATATAAGATATTTGCATGCCTTACTGGAGTACGGAAATATATTAATAAAGATGCAAAGTTTTTGCCAGAAATATTTTTCTCTATAAAGTTTAATCATTTTATGGAATGACAAAATAAAATTCAGTTGAAAAATTGGAGAAGGAAAACCGACATGTTGAGCTTTTTTTATATCTTCTCTATTAATAATAATTGTAAAGAAGTTTGATGTTATTGAAAACATATTGTTCTAAAAAAGTAAAAAAATAAATACTTTTAAATTTTAATTAAAATTAGGAGAAAGAATGTGTTAAATTTCTGTTGCTAAATTTGAATATTGGAAAAGAATAAGTTGAAATAATATCATGAGAATTCTTTTAAAGATATGTGATATTGGAATTTGTAGCAAAGGTTAGAACTAGAATCTGTTGTATCAACTTTAATTTTAAGAAAGAATAGTTGAAATAATACAAGCAGAGTGAATTAGAATTTTTTTTAAAAGATTTGAATTTTAAAAGAGAATAATTATGTTGAAATAATATGATAAGGTTTGGAATTTGTTACAAATATTTTAATTTTAAAAGTGAATTATTAAATTAATGATTAGATTTGTTTACTAAACTTTCATATTAATAAAATTTTGAATTCAATAAGTAAATGGAATTTATGCAATTTTTTGTATTCTGTTTATTGGTTGTCTAATTTATTTCAGAATTTTTAAGAAACTGGAAATTGTTCTATTTTTAAAATTTTTAATTTCTCAAATCAATTCCTATTTTTAGAAAATAATCTGTAAATATTTTTATTTTTCTAATTTTAATTTTCCTTCAAAGTATAGTACTTGTTTACCACCCGGAGAAAATGTCTGCTAGTTTTTGTAGGTAAACTAGTAGATTTCCCCCTCGAATTATTTATATGAAAATAAATTCTTGACTAAAAATTAAAATTTAATAAAACTTTGAGGAAACAAAGACTAATATTATTTTCGTTACTCAAAATATTTTCTACAACTTGCAATAATGCATAATTTCATTTTCCAAATTGTAAAATGAGATTTTCACAATTTCTTTTTTAAAATGAAAATAGAAATAAAAAATTATTTTAAAATTAGATGGAATAAAACTTATTATTTCTTTATTTGCCAAATTGTGAGATTTAATTTTGTATAAGTTGTAAAAAAATGGATAAATTTCCTCCTACTATTTTACATTCACGCAGAACACACATTTTGAAATGAAGTCCTTCTTTTAATAAAATCATTCTATGCTATGCAACATCTGACGAATTATGCTTCAATATCTAGAGTTTAATATCAATTTAATCTTAATGATGTTGTATTTTTCAACAACATAAATTAATATGCCAATATTTATAAAAATACTCTTCTATAATTGTTTATAATAAACTGTCAGATCCTTTCTTTTTTTCAGATAACTAAAGCATTTATGTAATATTTGTCATTTTGAAGAACATTTTAACAAAAATATGATGCCATAGTATGCATAATTACATCTTAGCAAAACTATATTAAAAATAATAGATATAAATTGTGAGATTGTTTTAACTAAATTAAAATTTAGTTAATTATTAAAAAATAAGAATTTGAATTACTTGAAACTTGAATTTTCTTTGCTGTAAATCATAATTTAAAATTTTTAAAGAAGATAAAATATTAATGATTCAACATCACATCCACCAAATTTCTTTTGTGCGAACCTCAAAAAATTATTATTGTATAATTTTCATCTTGGTTATTTGACTTATCACTTTAAAATCTTTTCCAACCCAAAAAGATTAATTTGACTAAGCCCTACTCTACTAGGCGGATTCTGGCTTATTACAAGCATATAAGGTGGGAGCGAAACTTAAATTTAACTACTAATTTGGGAATACTTTTTTTAAAACAGTTTTGTATTAAAAATTCTTAAATTGATATAATAATCAATGGATTAAAAATTATTATTTAATAATAAATTGCTGTAATAACTTTAAAATTGTATTATTGCTTAAAAATTTACTATAATGTATTCTTGAGTTGGGCAGTTTTAATGAATAAATAAACCAAAAAGGAAATTATTTTATCATATTAATTATTTTATGATAGTCTAATTGTTTTATTTTGTAATTTAAATGTTATTTTATTAAATATGACATAACCTAAATATATCAAATGATTCATAGTTTACAATTTTAAAAGTATTTAGAAAACAACTCGACTGTAGTAGTGCATTTGTCTTTGTATCTATGGAAATAATTATAACTATCAACTTTGTAGTAATTTGTATTAGTGATCATATACAATTATTTTAAAATCTTCCAGAACTTTAAGTAAGGAGTTTGGATTACTTATATTAATGGAGTGATAACATTTACCATTCTGATTTAACGTTAATACATAATTTTATAATTTTTTTATATTTTTGTGTTTGGAAAAATATAATGTGCATTCATTAGTATAAAAACATTTTTTAAAACGACATTTTTTGGTTATGTAGAAAATAAATAAATGTAAAATAGTATCTGATTAATTTATATGCAAAATAAGATGATTTTTCACCATAACTAATTTTTAAATCAATTATTCAAATAGAATGTAATAGTTTGGTTCTTGTGATATTTCCAGTTTAATATAATACATTTACTATTTCTTATTTATTTTTATTTAGATTGCTAAAATCACTGCCTCTTTTGACAGTTTTTTCATATAAATTGTCATTTTTTTTAAATGTTTTATTTTGTAATGAATTATTTCAGAGATAAAAAAAAACATTCTGTAGTTGAAATACTTAATAACATATATATTACAGGAAACATTTATATAATTATTTAATTACCGTTGAACTTATATAATTTCGCCATTATTTTTATGCAGTGTTTGAGAAAGGGAATCTTAATAAAGACTCATTAGTGTTTGCGTATATATATACAACATAAACATTTTGCTTTATTATCAAAACATTTTTTTACACAATGTTTTTAATCTTTGATGCTTGAGCACGTGCTTCCTTTAACAATTAAATCATTGAACATTAAATGAATGAAAATGAGCTATTTAATTTTTAATGGTAGAATGAACAATTTTCTCATCTTAAACATCCGTTCTTATTATCATAAGAATCTTAAAACTAAAAAGTTTCATAATTTAGAAAATTATATCATAATTGCTCAGCGTTCCAATTAAAATGCACACCCACATTCTGTTGCTAAAGAGAATGTTATAAGCATTGAAAATAGTTAGCCATGACGACCACCGTTTAGATTTTTAATAAAATCTTAAACAATAGAAAAATGTTACTGTGTGATGTGCAAGTTTAAAATTTAGTTTATACGGGTTCTAACAAAATTAACTTTTTTTTTCAACTTTCTTATTCGCTGATGATAAAATTAAATTCACTAGATATCTCTTTTTATTTCTATTAGAATTTTAATTAATTAAACTGAGTTTTAATTTTTAATTAAGCTGAATTTAATGTTGTCTTTGAGAAATTTAAGTTTTTTTTAATCTTATATTAATAAAATGCTTATAATTGTTTTCCTTACTTTAATGTTTAACATTATATTTAGTTATAACAATTTCCTTGCAAATAGGCAAAATCATTTTCCCTCGCATTTACAGTTAATCTTACTCTGCACATTTGCCTTAATCTTGTTGTTGTGCCAGGCTGGCAATAAGGGGTGCGCTGCTCCACTTTTCCAACTGAACCATATTTGGTGTGGAGTCCGACTTCCACAGTACACACATGCCATAGGTACCCGTTTATAGGGTAGGCAACCATTCACACACAAAGAAAGGACATAGACAAGAAAGAGAGAGAGAGAAAGTACATCCATGCCCGAGCCAGGATTCGAACCCAGGTCCCACCCCTCTGTAGTCAAATACGCTAACCACTAGACAGGTTGGGTGGCTGCCTTAATCTTAAAATTCACATAAGATTATAATTTCATTCTTATAGAATTATCAGTTGTTAAATAGATGTAAATTTAGGATGTCATTAGCTTTAAAAAAGCAAAAGTTTTTAATATATCTATACATAAAAATGAGAATACTGTAGCAATGTTTTATTACTTTAAAAATTCCTAAATTGTTTCAAAATAATTATTTTTCTCGTTTTTATCGACGAATATGATTTAAGAAAGCTTGCGCAAAATTTATGTTAGTGGAATTACTCATGTATTGATAAGGTTTTAAAAAATCTTAACTATAATAGTTACAGAATTATTAAATGACAAATACATTTAATTTTGTAATTATAATATGATGTTCATGGTTATTATAATTAATTACTTTGAGGTAGACATGAACGCCAAATAGGATTTATCATCATCTAATCATTTTAAGATAATGGCAACTAAGAAATGAAAACTTCGTCCAGTGAAATGGTATTATTTCAAATTATGGTGCATAATATACATATACATCCAATTAGATTTTAAACATTCATAAGATAAAAATATGCATAAGAAATTATATATTTTATAAATGTTATATACTTCATTGTCAGTACATTATATTTTTCTTTTATTCACATGTTTCATAGCCAGTTGCTGTTTATAATGATAAAATCTTTTTTCAGTATAAAATTAATGCATAGGTATAACTTAATTTAATACTATTTATTTAATTTTCAGAAACAATACTCTATTTATATCTTTGAAAAATGTTATAAAATGATTATAAATTTAAGACAATGATTCAAAATTTGCATATTAGAATAATCTAGTATCAATTATTAAGATTTAAATATAATTCTTCATTGTTGATACCAGATTATTTTCCATTATTATGGAAATTAATATTGAATAAAAATTTGATTAATGCAATAAAAATTTCTTGGTTGATTTTCGAAGGAAATTTTAATGCAATTACTATTTTAAAATAAACATATATTTTTTTAATCTATAACATTTTATTATTAGAAACAGGAAACATTTATCTTACTTCTCTTATTACATTAATTATTGATAATTAAAATATATTTAGGGATCAAATGATTAAATATTTATAAATATATATATATATATATATATATATATATATATATATATATATATATTGTACTTTTGGCAACTACAAATAGGAAATAATGAATAATAATATGTGGATTTCCTAATCTATTTTTCAATCATATTATTTAATTAATATTTATTTGGGGAAAAATAAGTCCATTATTTTCATTTGATTTTCAAGACTTTATGTTTTGGATTCACTTTGTATAAAAATGGTATACACATCTTCATAGTAAATCTTTAACTCATGGGCGAAGACTGTTAACATACACGTCCACTTTGTTCGATAAGAACACAGTCATTTCTGAGTTCGTATCGACATTTTTGATGACGAGGTTCCTATGCAGGCATATATATATATAAATTGTGCACAGTGCTCCTGTGCATGTTTAACATCAAAATTACCAGTGCGCCATTAACCAAAATAAAATCACACGTAATTGGCTATAACAGTATCGGGACTATTAACACCATTCCCAATTCCTTTACCGAAGAAAAATGTGCAGAATTTCCTCTTTTCTGACTTTCAATTTTAAAACCCTGTAACTCAAAACAGAATGAAACAAATGAAAAAGCGTAAAAAAAGTTTTAGTGGGAAATGTCACCTTTCCAAATAACATAAATCAGAAATTATTCGATCGAACTTAACGAAATATAGATCTCTGAAGCCATCATCTGGATTAATTTTTCCCAATCTAATATTATTCTATAATAACTCAAATAAGTAATTTTAAAATATATTTGAAGTATTTTATACAATATTCAAATTTTATTTGAATAATAAGTAAAGACTATTGATTATCTTTAATTTTATTACATTCTCCGTTTACTTTTAACCCAATTATTATCCAGGATTACAACTGCTGTAATTATCAGACTAATAGAAATCAATTATCATATTCCAATGGGCAATTTATTCCAATTTGAGATCCTTCCTTTCAAATTTTAAGAAATCTAATTAGTTCCTTGTAATTAAGTATTTCCCTTTAAGTTCAATGTCAGCATTTTGTTTTCGATATCAATTAAAAGAATAAAATAACATCTCTTCAGCAAGAATTAGAATAAAATGAAAAAATTCTATAGTTTTTTCATTGAAAAATAATAGATTTAAAAATTGTATAATTTATCTTAAAACTGAACGTGACTCTATCTTTTCAACCAATAAGAATTCAAATAATATTTTTTTCTTTTTTTTGATTGTTATTCTTGTATTATATCCATTGCATTCTGAAATTAATAATAGTTCTTCCTTAATTTAAATATTCTTTTTAAGTAAAAGTCAGACTAGTTGAGATATTAATTTTTTTTTCAATTTTGTTAAGTATGAATTTTCTTTTATGTTTCTAAGATGCATGAGAAAATGACCCTAAATAATTATAAATTGAATAAATATTATATTAAATATAGGAAATTTTATCATTTTTTTGTTATGAAAATAATGTATTTTGAAGAAATTTGAATCTACGACATATCAAATTTAAGATGTAATAAGAAGTATTAATGTAAGTGTCAATTGTTATTAATAGTTGAAAAAAGGATTATATTAAACTGATAAAAAATGTAAGGAAATGTAAAAGGATAAAATTTATAAACATTATAAGAAAGTCGTGAAAACTTTTTCCGTGATAGTTTCATATTATCCAAAATAGCAAAATTCAAAGAATTCTTCTTTATTTGTCCTGAAAAGAAGTGATCTTAATCACACAAACTATTACTTAAACCGTTGACAATGAGCAGATTTAAGGAAATGCAATATTTTCTTAATTTATCAAAATTTTAATACCAAAAAACTAAGCTTTAGAGTAAATGAATGCAATTTTTAACATTTTATTCATTAAGCAATAATAAGTAAAAGTCTAAATGCTATTACGTAAATCATTTTCATTTCTTAGTCTATTATGAACATTAGTATTTAAATTATAGTTAAAAAATTAAGATTTCATAATTTTCAGATTTAAGATTATAATAAATTTTAAAATTATCTGTTCTGAATAATGCA
>JAPDSC010007848.1:0-26304 GCA_026290005.1 Latrodectus geometricus | reverse complement strand
ATTACACAACGATACTGATTTTCTTCTTCAATTATAATAATTTCATAATATATATTTTTCAAAGATTTAAAAATATAAAATCAAAAGAATTATTTTCGTAAAATGTTTTTTGACTATAAATAGATCAATAACTTCTATTAAACTAAAACGATGTTATCATATAATATTATGTAGTACATAGGGTTTAATATATAGGTAGAATAAAAGAACTTACATAACCTGTTCAAACTGAAACCATGTTATCATGTAACGTTATGTAGTATATAGGGTTTAATATATAAATAGAATAAAGTAATTTACATATTCTGTTCAAACTAAAACGATGTTACCATATAACGTTATGTAGTATATAGGGTTTAAAATGTAGGTAAAATAAAGGAATTTACATAACCTATATTCAAAGCTCTCAATGCTTAAATAGAATATCAGATAGATAATTTTGTCCATCTTTTGTAATAATAAACATTATAATATAATTAATACACTCATCATTGAGGAATAAATTTTACTTGAATTAAAAATAAAACTCTTGTAAAAATGTATTTGCAATCTATATTATATTGAAACGTAAGTTCGTAAACTCTTAATAGGATTTTTTTAAAAAAAAAACTATCAACAGTGGCCCATTAAAAATTAAATAAATATTGTCTAAGTCAAATGTTACATGTAATTGTTACAGATAAAAAAAATTCTAACTTAAAAATGAATGACGCTATTTCTTAATACAATTATTATGAAGTGAATAAACATTTGTTGAAGATTATTAGTTGGAAAATTTTTGCGAAATACTACTGTATACGATCTCATAAAATATTGTTACTTTTTTTTTCTTGACAAATAAAGTAATATAAAGATTTGAGGAAAACTACTTGTAAGAAAAATTTTTATTATTAATTTAATAAATTAAAAATATAAATTTCAGAAAATGATATCATTTAAGTGAGCTTAAAACGCAGGAGAATAGTAGTATTATTAATACTAACGAAATTTAAAAATAATTTCTAAATATTCTCTCAATGAATGGAAATAATTTAATCAGATTTTTTTTTTTGATTGAAAAGTAGTACGACTGATCTTGATTTAACCAAATATCATGAAATTGATCAGGCTTGTCATGTTAAATGTTTTTCGTCATGGTTGTGTGGTAGATTTCTGTAGAAGCGAAAAACGGTTTTTCCTTTAATACTCAAAACTATTCGACAAAAGACAGCTTTACACTATTTTTAGATGACATGAAATAACTAAGAAATCTTTTCTGACAACGAAAAGCAAAGAAAAAACAAATAAAATCAAACTTCTATCTTCAAACAGCATGCCTACGAGTGCAAATCCATATGTGATCAAAGAATTTAGCATTAAATTCCTGATTTTTATGAGAAAATAACAAAAAATAAATATATACTACTTTTTTTAACTAAAGAACATTTAAAAGATCTAAATCATTTAAATAGAGAAAGAAACAAATGTAAAATATTATAAAACTACAGATTAAATTTGTTACGAAAAAAAAAAGGTTGTTACAAATTAAATTTATTATTATCATACTCTCGTTCTTTTATGAAAATTTAGTTTTTTTAACTGTGCTCCTAATTCTAAATGGAGTTATAAGCAACTTTCTTTAGAGAATAAGTGCACTAATGTTATTTTATACTTTTATAAAATTTCATTATAAAATCATTCAAATTATTTTGTAGTGAAATTGAGTTTTCATTAAACAAAAAAATCAAAAGCAAAAAATCTTTCGTAACGATCGTGATTAGATGAAACATTTTATAATAGACACAAACTCATGTATTAAAATTATAATTAATAAATATAATTATTATAGAATTAAAATAAAAATTTAGGTATAAAACTATGCAATTTAATATAACGTTTTCGATAGTAATAGAATGTTATTAAAGAAATGTTGAAAGAAAATAATTTATTTAATCAGTTAAAAATAACTGCTTTCCTATTTAATATTCAATAAAAAGTTAAATTACATCACCGCTAATAAATTTGAAATTTCTCATGACATTTTTAAAGTCTTTGACAAATAATAACTTTTTAAAAAAACTCTGAAATTGGCTTAATTTTTTTCTCAAGAGTTCAAAGGAATCTTATTCACATTATATATCTTTTGGCAACATAAAAATAAGTTCATGAGAAGAATACTGTCAAATTGAAAATGTTCAATTTTTCAATTTGCAAAATATTTTAATGCCTTCTAAAAATCCCATTTTAAACTTGGAACCTAATAATTCACTGTACATCTATTATTATAACCTCAAGGGACAGACGCTCTACATATCAAATGTTCTAAAGGTCAAGGTATATATTTCTCAATTTATAAATCTATTGTCATATAAAAATAATTTCATGAAAGAATATCTATATTAAATTATGAAATCCTAATTTTCCAATTTGCAAATATATTTTAATGCCTTCTGAGAATCTTAATTTAAATCTGGAAAAATATAGCCCAAAGCATGGCTTATATTAGAAATAAGTCAAATATATTTTAAATCATTTGTATCCGCCTAAAAAAAGAAAACTTGAAACTGGCATTATTTTCCTCCTAAACAAAGCTTTATAAAAGTAATGCAAGAGTTATTCATTTTAAGCCTTTCTTTAAAGACCATTAAGCTTTAGTTTAAGGACATAATAAACAAAAAAATGCTAAAATTTGTTAAAATAAGTTTAAAATGTTTTGGATTCGTTCAAATTCAAATACAGATAAATTGGATCACTTAAAACACATTCAAAATTCTATGAAATGATACCAAGTAAGGAGATAAAATAACAGTCAAAGGAATTCGGGAAAATGGAATTATAAAACATAGATTAATAAGAGTTAAATTGCTAAATGAATGACAAGTTCAGATGACAAGTATACATTAATCTTTTTAAATAATTTATAAAATAAGTATCAAATTAATCTGTTTAAATATTAAATTTTAAAATGATAAATATTTAACATAATAACTTTTCAGTTAAATTCAAGAAAATTTAAATGAAATATTTAAATGTAGAATTATTTGTATTCTTTACTTTTTATGTTTTTTAAAATGTTCTAAGTTTTATCTTTTAATGCATTTTATTAAAGTGTAAAATGATTTGAAAACAAATTCATCATTACTTTCAATGTTTCTTAAAAATATAATCATTATAATATAATCGGAAACACACACAAATACATTTATTAAATCTATAAAATTAAATACTGTTGCTTGTGTAATTTCTATTATTAATTGTTTGAAAAAATGCTTATCTATGTTATTATAAAGTAAAATTTCTTTATCAGGTTTAAAAATTCTTATAAATTTGTAAGAATCCTTACAAATTTGTAAAACTTTTGAAGGAGTGAGAATTGAATTTGAGTATAAACTTTTGTTACTTTTGTTATTTAAAATTATGCCATATTTAGAGAAGACAATTTAGGTATTTTATAAACTAAAAACAATTCATAAAAATGGGGAAAAAAACACAAAACAAAAAATTATACTAAAATATAAACATAGATTCTTCTAAACTTGTTTTGAAGAATAGTTAACTTTTATTTTAAAAGTCTACATTTGTTTTATTTTTGTCTATATACATATTTGGTTGTTAATTTTAAAAATATAGTTCATTTAGCAATTAAAAAATATATAAATTTAAATTATCTTATATACACGCAAAATTATAAATGACTTATCATGCATAAATAACTATGCAATATAACTTAAAAAAGAATAGCTATAAATAGACAAATTTTATTTTTATTTAATTATAAAAGGGAGCAATAATAAGTAAAATATTTGAGGATGATTATGACTTAAAGGTCACGTGACACCTAAGAAAAGTGGATTTAGAAGATTTTATCTATTAATAGCACTCTCTGAAAGACAAGATTCTGACATTTTGGAATACGAAAATCAAAAACCTAGATAATAATCAGATAATTAAATAATTTTACTTGTTAAAGTGTCAGGAAACTTTTCACATTCTTTAGTTTTTATGCTATTTTTGTAATTATCCTGTTGGAATTTACTTGATAATTAAATTCAAGATCACATGTTTGATAATATCACATTTACATGTACTAAAAAAAGTTCAATTTAATAATTCGGCTAACACAAATCTTGTAAAAAATTTAATTGAAGTTAGATCACTAATGATAACATTTCATTTAAAATAATCAGTGTGTAATGTTTAATAAAATGTCTTCCTATTTATTGGAAAATTGTGCTATTTTACCTCTAGAGATTCAGCCTTTACACAAATTCGCTTGAACTTTATCGATACGTTTATATTTGCATTTGAGAAATAAACTTTAATTTCAAAATAATCATCTGCAATTATTTTTCATTAATATTATTTTTAGCTTATAAAAAATTGTCAAATATTTTAGCTGTTACGAAACTGCATCTTTCGAAGAGTAATATTCATGTAATCAAATAAAAAACAATCTAAAAATCCTTATCATTGAATTGCTAATAAAAATATTTGTAACACATTTGATTTGAATAAAAAAAAGCTTTAACAGAAAAAAAAATGAAAGTAAATGGCAAAATTTTAAGATTGTTAAAATATTAGTAAAAATCAAGATATCTGCACTTAAAAAAAATTCACCTCCTGAAAGTCCAGTTATACTCGTATTAGGATATCTTTTTCAAGTAAAATATTTTATAAGCACTTGAAGATAAAATGAATTGGAATTAAAACCAACAACATTCGACAAAATATATTAAAAAAAGTAAAATAAATGGCAGGAAATCTTGAGAAACTCCAATCGAAATATGATAATTTTACATTATCATTTAAGTATACATAGCTGTGTTTAAGAGACTAAAAAGGTAATTTTCATTTTCTCAACTGATGAAAATTACTGTACAAAATAGCGTAGTCAATATAAAGAAAAGTTCAGAAAATGCCTGTCTCAAGTGACAATTCTAAAATGATAATCTCAAATAAAGCTAAAATTTACTCGTTTTATTATCAGCATGAAATTTTTAAAATTCAAAGAAGAAGTAATTTCAGCCTTATATGGGAAAGAAATCAATAAAAATTAAGCTTTTCTGGAAGTTTCTAATCATGCTTCCATATCAATTACCGTCCATTTTAAAAAAAAATCTGAAGCTGGAATAAAACTCGCCTCATCTTATCTATTGAAAAAAAATGAGCAGCCACTTTATGATTAAACGATGAATCTTTTTTTACATGCGGTTCAAAAAATATTGAACGAATTTTTAAAAAAACAATCTTAGAAAAGTGAAATAAAGTTGATATTACTCTGTTGAGAAAAAAATATTGTGATGAAAATTTCGAGCTAAAATTACTGTAAAAGAATAATAATCGAATAGAAAAATGGCTTCAAAATGAAGAAATTATGCCAAAAATAAATCGAAAAGCCGAACTGCTATCATAAAGTGTAAATGACCTGTGTATATTTTTTGATTAAAAATAAATGCAAGTTTAACAAGCTGTCTTTTATTCTTATTTTACTATATTATTTATTTTATTATACAATTATGTGATATTCAAATATTGCTTTAGAGAATAGTAAGAGTTTATTAAATTGCAACTCTTCTGAAAAATTTCATCACGATGACAAAATTTTCCCTAAATTAGACGTTTATATATATATATATATATATATATATATATATATATATATATATATATATATATATATAACATGTTTGTGTGTAATAAATAAAAAGATACAAACAAAATTTCTAAGTATGACATTGATTAAGCGCAAAAGCAGAATAACCACAAAATTAAAAAGAATTTTCACATAAATAGCAAAAAGATAGAACATATAAGCAGTATACAAAGTGAAATTTACAAAATGAAACTTGGGATTTAATAATCATACTGAACAAAAAAAAATTGAAAAATATATTCTTATATGTATGTTGTTGTTTCTAATGACACTTGGCAATGCCAAGCCCATCCGCCAAGAGACGAATGAAGTCGGAGGGAGAGCGTCTTCCGTTTTTTTAAATAGAGCACCTTCATAGGAAGGTGGAAGTACGACTTATGGCTCATAGATGATAGCACCATCTGAATCTTCCAATTTAGAGATTGAAACCACTGAAGACCCAAAGCTTGGCTCCAACCACCCCCAGAGGTATTAATTTGGAAGGGGAACATAGAGGACATTGCGACCCAACAGATTTTACTTGCCCTAGTCGCCATTAGTGAATACGATGGATCTTCGGCTAATCCGGGATTCGAACTCACAACCTTTTAGTTGCGAGAATGACTCCCTAACCAACCAGGCTACCGTGGCCTGAATATATGTATGTATACACGTTAAATTCATTTTGCTTATGTTTGCATAATATATGTTAATGATATAAAAAAATTTTAATTACATGCATGTTGTAATGAAAAAAGTAAGAAAACTTAAAAAGAAATATCTTATGAACACTTCAGTTGTTACATTTATACATTTTTGTCTGAAAAGTTTTATTAATATAAAATTTTAAAAACTTAAAATTGTAACTGCAAGAGAAATTTGAAAGCCTTTAAAACATTTATGGATATAAACAACGTATAAATAATGCATATTATATATATATATATATATATACACTTAATTTATTTTGTTATGTCATTCAGAATCATTTGATCCCACTCTTAAGCTACTTCAGTGAAGTATATGGTAACATCACGTAAAACACTTTTAAGTAATTCGATTTTGATGATAAAGACATGAATTACTCCAATTACACAATCGCTAATTTATAACTGGCTTAACGCTAATAGAATATTTGACAAAATCAAATGGATATTTTATTATTTTTGTAATTTCAAAACCATTAATATGAATCAAATTAAAATAAAAGACAGGTTATTGAAGTGGTTTAACTAAGATCTGATCCCTTTCTGAACGGCTCTTCAGAGTGACGATGAGAACAAGTCTGAGTAAAAGCACTTAAAAATAAATATGAAACGTGCTTCGATTTATTTCCATTAATGAGAAGGCGAGTTTTATTTCAAATATTCAAATTCTATGTGTTATGCACGCACATTAGGGTTGTAAAATTCAAATTTCTGATAAACACACCACTGTTCCCCGTTCGTTGGAAAAGACTTATTGACGAGTGCTTCATTCGACTTATGGAAGGGTGATACTTCTGCAAATAGGAAATGCAAATTTCCCACTTTCCGAGTTCCCGCTTGAAGAGCTTTTTCGCGCATCCAAAATGCATGGCTACCGCATTTTGCATTTTATCCACCCACCGTGATTTCTTTCCTTGATTCCTGGAGAGAGGCGGATGTCTGTTTTAAACTTCGCAACATCCTACTTTTTTGCTTGAATTGCTGATTCCAATTCTAGGATTCTATCTCGCCTATGGATAGATTGTAGTTCAAGTACTCAGGAAGCACTGCTTGAATCCTTTATATCAGAACAGAAGAGAATTGTAATTTTGGGGAATCGTAAGAAAATGATATATATATATATATATATATACACCTGTGTGTGTGAATGAGGTACATAATAGTATAATACCTGACCTCTTAATTTATGTAATTTTATTATCAAGTGGTGATTATTTAAAGGAATACAAGTTTTTAACATAAAAAAATTATTTTAACAGTTGTGTTTAACAAAATTATCTGTATGACCTGTTTCTACGAATATGCACACCGGACTGTGTTAATTGAAAGCACTGAAGCAAGATGAAAAGCTACTTTTAAATTCTTCGACGTTTATCCGTTAAATATTTTATGCTTATGACAGCAATATCAATTTGAAATCAGCAATTTCAAATAGCTCTCCTTTGTCCTATGTGTAGTCACTTGAGGGCTTGTATTTCACAAAAATTTGATATTTTGTTTTGGTAGACTAGCAGTTGTGAAAACACTGAACATAACTCAAATATTTATGATTTCAGAGGATTTCGGCAAGATAATGCGTCCACTACTGTCTGTCGACTACTGTACGGTTCATACTGGGAGCAAAAGACTACATAATGATAGACAATATAACCGAATACTATGAGTTCAAATTGCTCTATTTGTCCAATCCCAAGAGTTATAATTGAAATGATGTTACCTAAATATTAACAAAACTACCTGGTTAGAAAGAAGCTATATATATACATGTTAATAGAGTTCAAACCTTGATTCACGAGTAAATTAAAATTTTACACTCATTTCAAAGATAAGTATATTGAATAAGCAGCTAAGTGATACACGGTCAGTTCAATAATACATGTGTGTGTTCTCTATTCTTATCTCCAGTTTAAGTAAATCTGTTTGAAAGCGAATCATTTGTGAACAAAACCTTATTGATGAACTACAAACCTACCAACAAATCAAAGATAAATGTATAAGCCCTTTCTACAAGAGTAAAAGGCTCAGCAAATTTGTAACAGCACATCACTAAATACCAGACATTTCAAGGTGATATTTGGGAATCTAGACAAAACTTTCGTTAGAGCATTGAACTTTACACGTCTATAGACGAGAATTTTTGCAGTATTTTACAGAATTGGGGAAGGGGAGGTCTAAGACTTTATAATAATGTTGTAAGGTGTAGATATTAGTTTTATTTTTACATGATTATATGCTCCACGTGGAATGCCATTATCGACAACAACTTGGATAATAAGGTAATTGGGCGCATTCAAATACAGACATACTCGCACCTCTTGAATCTTCGTGAAAATATTTAGAATGCCTTTGATCATTTTGTGTGTACATAAACCAGAATTGATTTCATAAAGACTTGAAAACTACTTTACAAGTAGAATACATTATAATGCCGCCCAACCTGTCTAGTGGTTAGCGTACCTAACTACAGATGGGTGGGACCTGGGTTCGAATCCTGGCTCGAGCATGGATGTACTTTTTCTCTCTCTTTCTTGTCTTTGTCCTTTCTTTGTGTGAAGGGTTGTCTACCCTATAAACGGGTACCTATGGCATGTGTGTACTGAGGAAGTCGGACTCCACACCAAATATGGTTCAGTTGGAAAAGTGGAACAGCGCACCCCATATATATATAAATATATATATATATATATATAAATGAATTTATAAAAATCTAATTTAATTTTTTTTAATTTTTAAGAATGCTTACATTTTTTTTAACGATAGAACTTAAATAAAAAGTATATGCACATTTTAGTTTAAATAAATTTTATTCATAAGTAAATAATAAACTGAAAAAATAAAAAGGAAAAGAAAATAGCATTGAAGTTGCGCATAATTTTATAACAGCAAAAAAAGAACAAATTGTTGAATGTCATTTCATTCCTACTTTACTGAAATTACGGAATCATCAAAGTGAATTTTTTTAATGGAATAAAGGATTTTTTTTAATAAGGTTTTCATTAAAACTAAAAGTAAATGTTAATATCTTTGCAGTGATTGTTGAATTCAGTAATTATTAAATGAGGATGTTCAATTCAGTAAATATTTGCATATTTATAAGCCTCTATGTAAAGACGCGTATAAGCCGTTGTATAGAATGAGATGGATTTCTAAACATTTATCACGCTCTTTATGTAAATATTCTTGTATTGCATTTTATTAGGCATTCAGCAAGTATTATTCTGAATTTGTGATAATTTGGGATATTATAACCTGGTAGCGTATTATCTTTGAAGCACTTACAATTAAATTAAGTTTTAGTGACATTACTAAGATAAAATAAGATAGCACTTTGAAATCTAAACATAGGTATATGAGGGTGTAAAAAAGGGAATTATATTGTTGTAAAAGGGTTTAAAAAAGCTAAATAAGACGATAACACATCTTATTAGAGGTTAACAAATATAATAAGAAATGACATTTCATGTTACCACATCATATGAAAAGGCTGTGTGCCTTTTTAAAAGCAAAATATGGCTATCAGCTCTTTTTGGTTCCTTCACATACAAATTACAATTTCCTTCATCGAAACGTTATCAATCATTGAATGCTAAAAAATGTCAGTTATTGTGCATCATCTATGTTGGCCAAATGTGAAACCATTCTTGTTGATTCTACCATATTTATGCAGTTAAAAACATGCGTTTTAAAAGTTATCATGAGCGTAAACTTGTCTTAACGAAAAACCAATTGATGATAAAAGATATAATAGTTGATTTCTTCTATATTGTGTAAAGTTTACCTACCGCAACTGCATTATTTCTTTTCGAAAAATTTCACCAATGAGTTTTTAGTGACAATCTCAAACAAACTGCTAACATATATGTCCTTATGGAGCACATTGTAGCATGGTGCTGACAAATTGCATATTAAGACATTAAGTTTCTGATTATAGAACCACATTTAATTCATCATTTTGGCAATGAAGTCTTTTTGTAATGTGTCAGATAATTACTGATTGAATCCATGAAGTTGTAAATCTGAGAACTGAATAAAAATGAATCCACGCTCGTTTATTTTGATCATTATTATTTGCGCATTAGAAACAATTGCTATGATTTAAGTTCATTGTCATTGAAAGTTTAATCATAGCTTTTAAATAAATAAAATTGTGCTCAAACTTTTGAGGTAGTAATATTAGTTTTAAGATCATGCAGATTTTTTTACAAAATTATGTAGAAATTAATACAACATTGTTTTTTCAACTGGAAATATTATTTATTGAGCAAAAGTTAATTTAATCAATAGCCTTATCCAATAAAACAATATTTTTCTGTAAATTATGAAAATGTTACGTAGTGGTAATGCCGAATTCTTTTGCCACATTGATATAATGATCAAACAAAATCCGTTCAACTAAATGAGAATTCCTAGTTTTCTCAGAAAGTAAACTTTTAAGCGTTTTCTCCATAGTCTGCTTGCATTGCTAATTAAACTAATTAAAAAATCAAGAAAGACATTTTAAGAAGTAATGATTGTTCTGTTAACGAAGTATTCTGCTTGTTGTAACATAGGATATGTTGTCAAATGCAAGCTATTTTGAAATAACTAAGAAATTAAAAGCAAATATACAATTAAATGAAAATGTATTTATGTATCTGATCGCATAAATTAAACTTTCAAATGGTTTATTCATTTAAACATTTTATTTAAACATTTTTTTCATTTAAACAAATGATTTAAAAATTGTTAAAATATTTTTAATATGTACCAATAAAAGATTTATATTAAGTATAATTTTACTGAAAAATTTCATAAATTTTATAAATTTTCAAGCTTTTCATTAATGAAATATTAAACCTTAAAATATCTTCTATTTAAATATAGAATTCTCAGATTTATTAAAAATGCCTTAATTTTATTAAAGTTAAATTAATTTTGATTGGAGATTTAAAAACACTTGTATTTTTATATATTGAAACAATTTTTAAAGCATTTTCAGTTATGAAATCAGATATTTTTCAAAATGTCTATTGTATACATTTTAATAAACGAACAAGT
Organism: Latrodectus geometricus; assembly: GCA_026290005.1. NCBI lineage: Eukaryota > Metazoa > Arthropoda > Arachnida > Araneae > Theridiidae > Latrodectus > Latrodectus geometricus. The sequence goes on along the minus strand of JAPDSC010007848.1, from coordinate 14,949 downwards.
CACATATAAATCCACAGTTAAATAATATTGTCTTATTCGGATTTAAATATTCGAAATATAATCGCATAAAAAATAAGTTTTTCTAAAATAAATTATAAAATTTTATGTTTTAATTTGATAGTTTAACCGAAGTCGCATGTTCTAATTCTTCCGCTTAATTTATTTTCCTGATTTTTACATTTATTTATTTTGCAAAATTAGCCTTGTTACCAGACATCGTATTAAGAACATAAGAACTACTTAGTTACAATTTATTAAAAAACATAATAAAATTTCAAATAAACTACAACTGTCCTATTTTTTTTCAAGTTATTCTAAAATCTATGAAAGAAAATCTATGCATTTTAATTAAAAATTAGGAATTTCAATTTATTTGCAAATATCATGTTTTAAAACAATTAAGTATTAAATGCACTTTCATACAATTACAGCATTCTTAAAATGTACTACATAAAAATGCAATATCATCTTTATGTCATTTCATCAAAAAGAGGATATTAAATAAAAAAAAGAAAGGTTGAATTTTATAGGATTTACAAATTTATGCATATATTTATAAGAATACATTAAAAATTTTCATTAATTTGCATTAATTATAATTTAAGTGTTTCCATAAGTTTCCTATTTCAACAACTTTTCTAAAATTATCATAGGATTGTTGATCTAAAAATAGATCTATCAAAGCCAAATATAGCCAAATATGTCTGATAAAATTGGGAGACGAAATGTAAATAGTATTAGAAATAAAATAAAGGTAAAATTATATACAAATCACGCTGTAAGAAAGTGACAGTAATAATAAAACATTTCTTGTTAAAGGCTAATAAGAATTACTTATTAACATTTAATCGAAAATGTTTTTTTACTTTTGATTCTTTCTGCTTAAAGAATTACTTTAAAACCAAATTGCACTTTATTGTTTTGCTTCATCCGTTCTTAAAGGACTTATCGAGTTTTTTTATAATACACTTTCAGATTGAATTGAATGCTTAAAGTTATTTGCAATTTAATAGATTTCAAGCAAACGTTTTCGTAATAATTTTTAATCTATTAATTAATTACTTTTTCTGAAAGTCATAGAATAATCGGTGGAGTAACTTAAGGGTTTTGATGAGAACTACAATAAATCATTAATTACTGTTTAGATAATTTTATAAACATAGGAATTTAAATGTTTTATATATATATACAATCAGCATTACTAATTAATAACTAGTTTCGTCAAAAGGGTAGTAAAAAGTGTCCTTTTATTTTTTTCATGATTTTTGAAATAATCATAGAAATGAAAGATGCTTCAATATATAAATTTTTCATTAAAATAATTTATAATTTATTTAATTATAACAAAAAATAAAAAACAAATAAATCTTTTTGGGATTTTTCTATAATTTATCCTTAGTAACTTTTCTAATTACTGAAATTTAATTATCTTCTCGTCACTATATTATTAGTCTAAATAAAAGTTTAAACTTATAAAAATTTGAAAAATTTTATAAATTGAAAAAAATTTAATTTACAACATTATTTATTTTCACTTTTTTTACATTAATTTTGAAAATAGTTTCTTGCAGATATTCTTAATTTTAGTGATAAATTTCACCACGTGTGTACAAATTCCTTTTATTCTCATGTAGAAATAAAATCTCAAATTAAAATATGTGTTCATAGAACAAAACATTTAAAATCCTATACAAAAAAACTGATATTTTCTTTCAATAAATTCACATAATTAAAAGAAATATAGTTATTAAACACTTCATTAAGCAGTTCCTTTTAATTTATCTTTACATGCATCAACAATGTTATATTAAAATATAATAAAGATTCCTTATAAATCTAAATAAAAATAACAAATCATGTATTAACATCAAGCAAATGTTAAGTAAATTAAAATATTCAGTCATTCTATAATTATGTTCTTGTCCGGAAATTCAACTGTTTTGAACTAAAACAATTAAAGTTAAATTAAAAGATTATTTAGCGAATTATGCTTATAAGATTTAAAATTTTAAAGTAATATTTATTTTAAGGAAAACTATTATCCTGCATATTTTATTGACAACAATTATGAATATTAGAATTCGTTATGTTCTATTAATTAAATTAATGTTTTTTACATTCCAAATTCTTAAATGTATCTTTTTCTCACTCTTCTTTTTTTTAGTATTGTAATAAAATATTGTTTTATTAATCCTTTATTTAAGGAATTTTATAAGTGTCAAAAACACATTTATAGTATGTATAATTGCTATATAACATTATTAGTTTAAAAAAAATAATTACTGAAATAGTTAAAATTGTGTGGTTTTTAAACTATTATTTTTTAGAAATCAAATAAAATATAAAAATGTTCACAATGAATTCTTTCATTTTAATTTCTTTACATTTGTAATAAATCAGTATTTATATTTATATAAATAAATATAAGTATACACATACTCATGAGAGAATATAATTCGGTAATGTCTGGAAAAGTTTCAACCGAAAATAAAACATGTAGCACAGAAAATCAAATGATAACAAGGAGAGAAAGAAATAATGTTATACATCTCCCTAGCCTGGAGTCGAAGAGAATACAAGTAAAAAATATTCAAGATCAACCCATACAAAAATATCAATTAATTAGAATTTCATTATTCTATAATGAATAATCACATTTACATACAAGTGTTTTATCACTGTTCAAAGTTTCAGTCACGTAAAAACGTTAAGAAAAAAATACCAAAGTTATTAATTTATATTAGATGACAGCCCCATTGACTAACCTAAGGTCTTTTGAATAAAACGCTGAAATTAGCAACCCTATAGTCGAAAAATTGTATAAGAATAACATTAAAAAACAATGAAGAACAATCATTTTCAGAATCATTGGAAAGTCTAGTAATTCTACTAATGATAACTTTCTTAAAGTAAGAGACATGAAACAAAATATGATCAACAATGTTAACAATCAGTGTTGAAACCATTATTTTCTTTGAATTAAATAGATATTACAAAATATATGATATTAAATAAGAATATTATATTATTCGATTTCCTGTTAATTAAATTATAAGTTTTTGACATGTTCTTAAATTATTTGATATTTTAAATAAAATTAAAAATTTGGTTAGTAATTAAAAGTAATTTTACATAGTTCTGGCTTTTTTTCTAATTTATTTAAAAAACTTTCGCTGTTGTTGTTGTCGTGTGCCAGCCAGGCTGGCAAAAAAAAACTTTCGTTAAAGATATAATAATAACAATTTATTAATAAGTAATATTAAGATGAAAAGTAAAATAATTTATTAACATTTATTTTAGTTTTATATATTAAAAGATCATCATAAGTTTATATTTTCTTCAATAAAGTAAATTTATAATATTTATTACACATTATAAAAAATTTACTTTTTATGAATGTAATTAGAGAATGGTCTTAAAATAATTTTTTAATAAAACTTTCACTTATTCGTAAATTTTTGGTAAAATTTAATGTATTTCAAGCGAAATTTATTGAGATAACTTTTTTTCATAAAAAAATGCTCAAAATTACATAAAAAAATTAATGTACCACCAAATACTGTCAAGTATTGGCATAAAAGGGGGAATGTATTTGAATTTTTAACTGTATAAATTTATGCTGAATAAGTAATAAGCGTTTTACATAACAATTGCATACTGTAGAGGGATTACAATTCATTGTTTAAAGCAAAAAAAAAGCAAATAATGTCTATCACCTTTCTAAGAGTAACAAAAGACTGAGAACCTACGAAGAAAAGAACTAAATGGGTTACAGATTTAAGAAGAAAGTACAACATTTGCAATAAAGAAGTTCCCTTTCTTACTAACGAGAAATGTTATCACATATTTTTTTATAAAGAAAGATCACTTTTTGATTAAATTGCCGAAAATACAATCTCTCGCTCCATTTACAATGAAAAAAAACTGAAATTGCTTGCATCTTCAGAGAAAAGATAAATCAAATAAATTGGTTTCAGATGCAATTTTCAGATAAATCAACAAAGAAAATTCCTGGTAATATAGGTAAATTTGTTCACTAGAGACATGAAATTTTCTTTTCCCAAAAAGTATGATTTAGAATGTTAAATAAAATCAAGAGTTCATGATGTGAAGAGTAATTTTATCAGAAGTCGATAAATAATTTTATCTTATTAGTATCAAGGAATAAATAATATTTTTTCATAAATTGATGATATACATATTACTGTTAAAAATGTGAAAGAGAGTTTTTATCCAAAGAGATCTGAAAATTTTCCCATGAAGAGGCCAAGTATATTTAAAAATAAAATCCATAAATAGTATAGCTAATAAACTTTAATTAAAATATAATTCCTTATTAGTAAATGACCCCATGAATAAAAAATATTAGATGTAATAAGAAACATATAACATCTATACCGCAAAAAATGTTGATACAATTTAAAGCCAAAGGTATACTAAATGTTTATCATTTAATGCGTAGTACACAAATTTAATTTTATTTTCTTTCAATTTTATTCCTTTAATTAATTTAGTTTTTAATTTGTATAGTATCTAAGCGCTTTTTATTTTTAAATAAATAGATTAGTTCTACCAATTAAATATACATATGTGTATAAATATGCATATGAACATGCAGAGCATGTTTTCTTAATGCAAATCACAATAAGTTTCAATTCAAAAGGCAAAAGTACGAAATGCAAGAGCTGATGAAAATTTTTTATCTATTTAATATTGACATTTGAGATCAAATAATTCCATTTGTGTTACAATACCTATTATCGATTTCTAAACTGTAATAACTCCATTTGAAACCAAAAAACAATACAGAAACGCATTATTACATTTTTACTTTTTTTTTCATGGGTGCTTCTTAACTCAATACCAATTATAGCAATGAATAATAATCTATTAAGAGTTCATTAAATTTGTTTTCATTATGCTTATATTGATAAATCAACGTTTCCGGCAACAATTATTATCTCTTTACATAAATCTAACAAGAAAGAACATAGAAAACAATAAACAATGGCATCAGTAAATTAGTATTAACACTGAACTTTATTCAATTATCAATCAATCAATTTAAACTGTAAATATAAAATTAATTTTATAGTAAACAGAGAAAGTTGTATGATTAGCAGCAATTGACGATTCCCGAAATATATATAAGGAAAACTAAATTAAAAGAACAGTTTTAAGAAAAGAATACAATAAAAGAACAATTTTATTAAATTATTTTATGGGAAGAAAAAGGAGGTAATGTATCTCTCTTTTGACTTTCATATCATAAATAATAATCTTGGCTAAAAACAAAATATTAAATTTATTATTGTTCAGATGATAGGATGTTAATATTAAAAAACTAATAATAAAATTTTAAAAATAAAAAGGATTTAAATATTTATCTAAAAATATTATGCATGTTTCAGATTGTTTTATTAATTTATTGTTTTAATATTTATTCTACTTGTACAATTTTTTATACCTCTATGTTAAAAATCAAAATAAAGTAAATATTGCAACTTTTGAAAACGTCGAAAACTTTATTTGATATACATTTGAGATAACCTCTAAGAACAAGTAATTTAATTAAGGTATTGAAGTATATTTAAAATCTTGTCCTTTAATTTAAAAACATGAATATTACTATAACAGGTTATAATATATATTATAACAATTGTTTCTATAAATATGATATTCTCATTTCAAACATTTTTATATAATATAATATATGCTAACTTTATATAAAATATCATAATTTGATGATCGCTTTTTAATAATTGCTAAAATTTTAAGATAAGAGGTAAAATTTGCATGCATAATATTGAATAAAAGTTGTAATAAAAACATTTAATTTCAATTTATCAGAAAATCGTACACATTTTTTTTCAGCATTAGCACTTATTATTTTCACCAGAATAAATACTATAATATAAATAAATATGTATTTATATTTTACTTTTAGGAAGCACTTAAAATTCATTGTGTTAGGGTCTGTTATTAAAAATATAATTTGTTTAACATATTTACCCTAAATATGAATGTAAACAGGCTATGCTTTCAATGGAAAAATATATTATAATATACTAATTTATGTAAAAATTTATACATGTATAAATAGATATATGGTAGAGAAATCTTTCATATTTTAGATAATTTCAAAAAAAAAAAAATAGAACTTAAAACATCAATTTCAGCTTCATATTAATTCTATTGATATTTAGATAAATAATGAAACAATCAATTTTCACCAACTTCTAACTTAACATTGTTAAAATTTAATTCTTTAAGTATTTCAAATTTAAAGGAAATTGTTAATAGAACAAAGATTTATTGCAAAATCTCATATTTAAAATCAAATATTTAAAATAATTGTGAACTAATTTGAATAAATTCCATCTAAGAGAAACACATGTTTGGATATGCACATATACATGTGCATGTGTTAAGAAAACTATTTTCCTTACCTTGAAACTCCTTTCTGCTCGAACTTATGTTGGTGACGATATTGGATATGTGGCCGAGCACAGCTGCGAGTAAGAAAAGTCCAGATATGAGTTGTATGATGAGGAAGAAATACTCGCCCTTAGTTCTGGGTCGGGGAAGGTCCCCGATTGTGCTCAGGGCCAGTACACTCCAATAGAAGGCGTGAAGGTACTTGCACACGAAGTCTTTGCAGTGATTATCACTGGGAAAGAACCAATCGCTTGATCCGAAACCACCATTGTTCGCTATGATGTGGTAGAGGCAAGCGTTCCAATGAAAGATGACCAGCACGTAGTGAGTCAAGTTCAACGCTCGGAACACATTCGGAAAGTTTGTGTGGCGCTCTGTCCTATCCAGGAAGGCCCAGAATCGGTAGATTTTTACCAACCGTATGCAGCGCAGGATAGAATTGAAGCCAATGGACAAGTAAAGAACGTCCAGTGGTAACAGGCACACACAATCAGCATAGAACAGACCTGAGTTCATATAGTTGGCACGCAGCTTGACGCTGTCCGTTTGCAGCACCCCTTCTTCCAGATAACCAGATCGGAAATGGAAACCAACATCCAGAGCGTATACCAAGTCCGCAAAATAATCGAATGTGAACCATATTCCAACTGTGGATCTGTTGATTTCCTGAAAGGCGAAACGGTAAATCATAACCCAGAAGTTGTACAGAAAGGCTATACTGACTACTATTGACCAGTAGTAGGAAAGTCGACCAGATGGATCGAATACAAACGACCAGTTGCACCTGGTCCTACTGGAACTGGCGGCGGAGGAGGACGCGCGCTTGTCACTCTTCCGCCTCTGGTCCCTGGTCTTGCGAGACATGTCCAGATCACTGCTGACATGCGCTCGGTTCACGAACGCCATGGTGGAATCCCTGGACCGACGCTTCAGCCCGGAACTACCAAGGAACCGGTTGCTGACGGACTCCAGAAGGGACTGTCTGGAACCAGACTTCAGGTTCTCGGTGGACTTGGTCCCATACAGGGCTGGCGAGGCTGTATGGATGCGAGTGTGGCTGACGCTGCGGCCCGCGCTCTGCAATCGGTCAACGGCACCGGTCGTCGTGATGATGCCCGGTACGACCCGCGGGCCGTTGGCCGTCAGCGACCCACTTCCGTACTTGACACTTTCTGGTGCCGCATTGCTCACGATCGCGATGTCCTCCAAGTCGTCGTCCAGTTGCATGTCCTGAGGTGAGCAGGGCGTGTACTTGACGATTCCCCTCGCTTCTCGTGCCCCGCGCAAGGCCGGTAATTGAATTTTTTTCATGGCTTTACTTTATTGCGTTATTTTATCATTTCATTTAGAAGGCATTGAAGCGAAATTCACTCAATCACACTATTTCTAAAATAATCAGGAATAAGTTTTTGGACCCCATCAGAGTTTTCATGTACCGTAGGCATAGGAAAACGACAATCATTTATACAGTATCACATTCAAAGATTTGGAAAAAAGCTTTTTTTTTAAAAGGGATTATATTTGAAAAAATTTATATAGAGATTTTTTTATATCTCCTAATTTCTACAAGAAGCTACAAAGAGCAAGGCCTACCTATAAATTGTTCCATTTTTAAGTAAAGTATTTTTCTTAGAGTGCGCACTATTTTTGTGTTTACGGAGTAGGGGATGTGAATTTAACATCGGTAGATGGAGGTGATACCCCCCTCGTGCGAAGAACATAGTTCCGCCACCCCTCCACACCCCTTTCTCAACCAACTCTAGATAAAGTCCACCCTCCAGATCGTCAACAGAAAGCGACATGTTGTGTTCGCATTGTCGTCTGCTGATGGATCTGAAGACTGCCATGTCGCCAGGTCTTTCCCCTCATACCTGAAGCTCAGGCAATTACAGCTGTAGATCATCTATTCCACAGAGGGATGGTATCACCGGTTCTTCTTTGCTCTCACTCCTCATGGTCGGACACAGGACAGCATGGGGACACATCCTCACCGGCCAACTAAAACGATGAACACTGCCATGCGAGCGTGGCCGGAATCTCACAGATATTGGCGAGCGGGTGGCGACTTCTCGGCTAAACTCCACTTTGACCGCAGAGTGCGAGACGCACACATTCGCACAGATCCTGGAAAGGGTAATCCAAAAGACTGGTATCGTTGAATTTGCCACCAGTGAGAAAACTCCGCCAAAAAGAAAAACAAGAGATGAGAAATGGAGGAAAGAGTGACTTTCGCGGACAGATGCAGAGGATGGGGATGAGACCGCGGCAGAAGGTCGGGAGCGAGCGGCTGAAAAGATGTGGACGCCACCACTCTCGGACGGAGGGGGTTGGCGCATGTCGCAGAGGAGGAGCCCTGTCGGCTTTGCTTTGGAGGAATTACTCTTTTCCTCACTTCTCTAGGAAGCGCGGGGTCATTTGACTTTTGTAAAATCGTCTGAAGTTGAGAGCAATACCGGGGACCCAGATCATTTTCCAGCCATGTCAAAAATATTTATGACAGAGAGATGTGGAGAAAATCGATAAAACAAACACCAGATTTCTTTAAAAAATGCTTCCTTAATAGGAAATGAATGTTTTTATATCAAACAGAGAAATACATTTTTCTTTCTTACATATCCTTTTATTGAATAATCTATGAAAAGAAATATTTCTTTGAATAATCGTTCATCATAATCAAATTCAGATGATTAATGTATTACAAGCATTAACATATTAAGAAAGGATGAAAAATGGTCATAAGGCACACAGTCAATAGAAATAATATAAAAAGAAAATTTTTTATACCTTATTTTAAAATAAATCACTCGTTTTAAAGTAAAGCAAATGCATTATAAAATGATTAATTATATTATTTCACAAAACATTAAATCATATGAATTAAAGTATATATTTTGTATAAACAATTGCTTATGGGAAAATTAAAAACATCTCTTATTATTGAATATTTGCTTTGAATTCAATTTTAGATGGTAAATTTTTAAAAAACGACACTTTTGTTGAGTACAATATTGGCTATGCTTAATTAGCATTAAACATAGCCAATATTCTATATTAATGAAAGAAAGAGAATGAGAAAATGGGTCCAAAATAAAACTAATAAAGGGATCATAGTTTAATTAAAATGTAAAGTATAGAAAGTTAAGCAGTAAATTAAGCCAGACTTAGTTTATATTTAAAGTATGAAATTTATGTTTTATTTTCCTAAATTCAAATGACTCAAATTTATAAATATTTTAAAGAAATATAACACTCATAAGTAATGAAATTTTACACTGCAAAATAGCTTAAGACTTTTTCCCATATCAGTACAATCAAACTTTTATCATAATAGGGTTTTATATACGAGTTTTCATTTAATATATCGGTTTTAAATAATTATATTCACAAAAAAATTGCTTATAAATAACAAATATCCAGCTCTTTACCATTAGAAACTTTCTTTCCATGGAGCAAAATTTTATTAGGATCTTACATGTAAAATGACTTATAATAATCATTTAAAATATATAAACAACTTTTTAACTTTCAAATTTACTATATATTATGAAATTTCAAATGTGTTATATCTATATAGTATTTAAACATCGCATATTAACACTTTAAAAGGAATGCGTATGAGTGATGTATTTTAAAATGTGATTGTGGGGGAGAATTTTAAGCGGAAATACCTTAAATTGAATAAAAAAAATATATCCGTATTTATCTTGAAGATAAAATGGAAATTTTTTAATTTTATGAACAATTAAACAAGAAATTTTAACAAGTTTTAAGTTTTACTCACTGATTATCACCATTTTAAAAATTAGTACACTTTTCTAACTGTACATGAAAGAGTTATCTTATTTATTTTTGAATTAAAAAGAAGATAAATTCGCTTTTAGTGTTATTCTTTAAAATGATTAAAACAAATCTGACTGTTCTGTAGTTTTTTAAGAGATATCCTGGTCTTAACATATATTTACCGAATTTAGGTACCTTTTAATAAATAATTTAGATAGATTTGATTCACTGCTTGACACTAAAAAAGATTTGAATAAAATTAATAATTATAATAATAAAGTTAAATATATAATTATTTATAATTTTCATAAAATATTGATTTAAACCGACATAAGTGATTTAAAATTCTGAAAATTATTTTTAAAACTGAATATGTGATCCCATTTCAATTTAGGCACATTCACATTATTAAATATTTAGTAAAATCACTTGTGTTAAATCATACTTAAGGTTGACAGATACGATATTAATTCCATTAGCCAATAGATAATATCTTACAATTTTTGCTTGCACTCAAATTATTCTCTAAAAGGAGTACTAGCATTTAAAAATTAACAAAAGAACACAACAGATAAGCTAATATATATATATATATATTTTTTTACAAAAAATCAATGATCGCAAGCTATTTTAAAAGACTGTTGAACATATATTATACTCTTTTTCTTTATCTACTATGTAATAAATAAGCGTATATTTACGAAAACCATTTACCAACCATATATATGAAATCCGTCTCTCTCTCTCTCTCTCTCTCTCTCAACGACTAGCTTCTTACTCTTCCAGCTCATTAAAAAGTCATGGTAATAATTCAGAAAAGTTGCCTTTAAATGATGCTCAATCTTATTAGTCTGCTGAGCGACATGAGATAACATTGATAAGTTAATAATATTTGGAAGGTATTAATTAATAAATGCAATTTATTACCAAGTTTAGAAGAAATTTTTGTAATTCAATAAAGATTTAGTGATTTTAATTAAAATATTTGATATTAATTGATGCTTAACAATGGAATGAGGCCGAGCACGGATCTGTGTAGGTTACATTCAGCATGAATCAATGAATTTTATCCATTTTTTTAAAAAAAGGAAGATTGCGAAATATCAATAAACTGAGATATGAAGATAAATAGAAAAAGGCGTCAATTATAAGTCAAGAAAATATGGGAAAATGTTTATATGTAATATATTTCTTTCTCAGAATAATTTAATGACAAATTTTATTTTTTAAAATCCTGTCAACGTCCCATAAGACATTACACAAATTCTTATGGGTTTTGATTTATGGAAACATTTCTTTATAGAAAAATTAAAAATACGTATTTAAGCAAATGTTTTTAGGAAATTCAAATAGATCACTTTATATTGCTAGTAAAATAATCCAACGCAGTTTCTGACAAAACAATGAATTACAGAAGCATTTCTTAAAAATTAATAAAAAAAATATAAAATAAAAATTAGTTAAAAACAAATCTATCTTATTAATGGATAGTTAAACACATAAATTTACTGGATAGTGTTTTAAAATTATAATTAATATTAAACAATTTTTTAAAATGATGTGGAAAAATACGATTTAATAAATAAATAAACTTTTATGCTTAAATTACTACTTGTGATTACAAAAAATATAATTAAATATCATTTGAAATTTGTCTTAAATTTCATTATTTAATAAATTTTTATTCTAAATTATATTAATTTTTTATACTAATTAAAAATTTTTATAATATTATTAATTATTTTTCTACAATGATTTACGTTATTAGGAGAAATTCACTCATTTAAACTTTTAATTTTAATAACGAAATTATTAACTGAAACATTCACATTTGTACAGTGAAAATTTTTTTCTAAAAAATGTCAATAATTGAATTTTTTAGAAATGAAATTTTAAGTACACTATTCAAAATAAGCTACGGATTCTAATTTTCATTGTTTTTTTAATATTGTTAATACAAGATTTATACTTAAAACATTAAAAAGGATCTATACTTAAAACATTAATGCCAGCGAGTAAACTATTACTGTTACTGAACGATTAGCATATCTATAAAAGTAGATTGGTTGGGAAAGTGTGAACATAGCAAGGCGTCTAAAGATTTTTAAGAGATTGAAAATACCAACCACTCCATATGGGCTGTCTTTTACTTATTCAGGTTTTTGTGCACAATAACAGTCCTAAAAGACCGTACTTTGTCATCAATTAATGCAAAAAATGATCGTACAACTACAGAATGCAATTTTACAATGACGTTTAGGACATTACCCTGATAAATTAAAGCTGTCACAAAGTCTCGTCTTTCAGTATATGGGTCTTTGCGGTGTCCCAGCAAAATTCCTGTTTTCTAGAGATTTTGATGATGTTTCCATTTAGTAAGAGTTTATTCTGATCAGAGTGTTTCATGCTTTTCAAATTCTTTCATGCTTGTCATATATGTGCAGTTCACTTTACTTTAATCAGACAATGTGATATAAATGTATTGATACACAACTTTAATTTTGTCTTTTTGGACTGGACAAATAACGTTAAGTAATAGTACCAAGACTCAATTTCTTGTGGTATAGCCATCTGCAAATAATAGTGAACAATCCCTCATAGCAAACAGAAATTAATGTCTTTCATGGGTTGATTGATTTGTAATTATATATAGTTACAACAACATATCAATCACGATACAGATTTTCAATAAATTATTTGATTGATTTGGAATTTTTTCTAAAGCTGTGAACTGCCTGAATGATAAATTTGAAAAAATCAATCAATCAATATCTGTATTTGATTGCCTTTTTTAAAGCATCTAACAGCACACCAGCAATTGAAATCATCCATTCAGCTTATAAACACCAGAAACACATTTGTTCAAAACAATCATACACATTTTTTGAAAAAATTTAAATTGAAAACTTAACCAGCTTAGACATGCAACTCGTGCATCCTTACACAATATATTCTTAAACAAATGTATTATTTGTATACTTCACGAAAATATTTAAATTTGCCTATCATATAAGCATAATTAAAAAAAATTGATATTTAGAAATCCATTAAGATACGTTTCGTTTTAATTCTTTTTAAGTATAGATATATTTTGTTTGAGTTAGTATATACAGTATTACTGAAAGCTCAGATTTCTTTGACTATTACTTAGTTATGCCATGGATTTAAGTCTACTTTGAAATTTATAGAAACGATTAAATTTTAACTTAATTATTTTAATACATTTTTTCACATGCTTCTTATAAGATTTCGGTCAAATTATCAGAAAATACAAAACGCTTTCAGTTCAAAGAAAAATCTTGGGCATTTTAATACAAATTCCAATATGCAAACCTTTTTAAGTGAAACGTTCTCCTTGATCTAAATAAAAATCATCTCATGCGACAGTCGTTTCTTAAAATTACACATATCATCGTTATACTACCTTTTAAAATAAAATACTTTTTATTTGATATTTCCATTATCATGAACTATTTAATAAAAATATGATTGTACAGAGTATGAGGCAAATATTACAAAGTTTGGTGCAGCATGTTTATTTTTCGATCTTGCGCCATAAAAACCAACCAACCAAACAGAGCCAAATATTAATTACTTTAAGAAAATGACTTGGGAATAGTGAGGATGGGTAGAAATTCCTATTTCAAAGACAAGTAATTACCAATAAAAACACCTTGCATTGTGTAGTTTAGTTATATCCTGCTGATTTTCTTTTGCTGCCAGTGTGAATAATCTTATATATTTTCCAATTGTGGTGTATAAACCATATATTAATAGTCTATTAATATAAAAAAATGTGTGGTCATAATTCCAAACTGATGCTGTTTCTTATTACAAATCGTCACCAATGCAGTACTTTTAGTTTCTCTTTTAAGCAATATCTTTTAATTTACTGTACTGCCTCTGATTCTACGCCTATTTTTTGAATGCATGCATCTTTAAGAAACTTTGTGCTTAATTTGTATGCATGTAACATACATACTTTAGTATTATTTTCATGTAAGACATTCAAAAGTCTTTTTTAGAACCAAAAACTAAGAAATTTCCTCAGAATAAAGAATTTTTCAAAACTTTTCTACAAATATTAAAGACTGTTTAATGAAAATTTGATTAAAACATTTGATCCATTTAAAAGCAGCAAATACTTTTTGATTAGTTGATTGCTTGCAATGTGCCCAGCATTTCAAAACATATTTTATATCACACTTTAATGTAAGACTGGGAATTAAAATATGAAGTCATACTAATAGTCACGATTCAAATTTAAACTATATTTACAGATTGAATAAGGAGTAAAGGAGTTAGTTGAAAACAAATGAAGTAATTTTGCTAAACGAAATATTTTTGGGATCGAATTCTAATATCGTTCTTATTGATTACATTAATTTTTTTTTTTAATAAAATTAAATTCAGTTACTATCGAATAAGTATATTTTTTACATTTATTCAAATTAAATATTTAACAAAAATATTGTTTTAATCTCGAAATATTTGTACGTAACATACTGAAATTTTATGTGCTTATGTATATAAAATTCTCCAAAATGGACCCGACTTATTCAATATGCAACAAAATGCTGCACTTATAAAATTGAGAAACAAAATAAGGCAATAATTTTGTTTAGAAGGAAAATTTACTGGAAAAATGATACGAAATGACATTTTATTTTCTTCTAGCAAAAGGTAACAAAAATTTAGGTAATTTATGGATTAGTGTTGTTTGCTAAAATC
>JAPDSC010007844.1:0-24876 GCA_026290005.1 Latrodectus geometricus | reverse complement strand
AATAAAAGATTTGCTAGATTTTCAATTAATATTCTATTTCTTTGTTCTTTTAAAATAATATTCATGTTACTGAATCCGGAAGCGACAGGTGCGCGTTGGAGGCATGCTGCCTCAATGTGCGGCCTGCCTAACACTTTTTAATCGACACTTTGACTTAGGTAACGAGCATAGAATATTTTGCTAACATTAGTATTTATTAATCTTATTATTACATTGTATTGGTTCGGGTTCGGTTCAAACCCTTGTTTATAATACTGCATATAAAAATTCGTTAAAAATTAGAAAAAAAAAAATCAGCAATTCTTTTAAATTTTTTTTTTCAATACGTCAGCCAATTTTCGTTATCAGAAATCATCTTTAGTTCCGGAACGCGTTCCTAATCCAAAATGGAAGTACCGGAACGACGTTCCGGAGCGTTCCGGCTTGACAACAAAGCCACCCAAAGCGAGAATCCTGAAACGAACAAAATCTTATATTTGAGCAATTTATCAAAACATCGCGAGAGAATGCTCAGAAAATGAAATGAAAATTCTGTTGAGAAAAGGCGTATCTCATAACTCTGAGAAATACAAAGAGAGCACCGAAAAAAGAAGCCGTAATAGTTAAATGTTGTCTCGACTCCTCCATGAATTATATCGGAAGAAACTGTTATTCAACCGTTACAAAAAGGTATAATTTTTTTATTAACTGAAAAAAGTTTTTATTGACCGTGGGAATCTAATCTGCATTGTTCATTCGCAATCAGTCTAGAGGTAAAAGAAAACCGACAGCTGTTGTTGGAAACCCAAATAAAGTTTTCCATGCTCTTTTGTAGCATGTCAAATTCGAAGGATTGTTCTGGCGACCAGCAGACAGATATTTGTTTTGTCTAGCAGATGAAAATGGAGAATTTTCATCGTATAATAATAGTCTGAGGGGAGAAACGAACAGGAGGGGGGGGGGGTTGGCTGGGTTTTATGGTGAAAGGTCTAAAATAGAACAAGCTGAATCAACGAAGACTGGGGAGGAAGGAAGATGGCGAAATCGAATAATTACCCCTTTCAGACGGAGAGCGATAAGACACAATTCTGTGGGAATCGCTGAAATAAAGAATTGTTCATTTAAAAAAAAAAAAAAACCTTTGAAATTTAGAGATTTTGCTGAAATTGTCTATCCTTTGACGAAGATCTTTAAAAAGAAACAGCTTTTCTCTTTTCTTTCACCGTAGAACGAACCCATCACGAATTCAATTTTCAGAAAATAAAGGAATCGAAAAAAATTATGATACGTTCCTAAATATCTTTTACTAGATAGATGTCCAGGGACATTATTTCAGCCGATGCTTCAAACTTTGGAGAAAATGCGGCACAGGATTATCATTATATAATCTTCCTTATTTGGGTGATGCTTTCTCAATGTAGGATTAGGCTACACTTTCTCATACTTGGAGAATTTCTAACATTTCCCCGACTTTTGCATTTTTTATTAAATTCTTCTCTCACAAACTTACCTCCAAAAATTCGGACTGTGAACTACAGTACAAGTTGTGATTCGCAACATGTATGGCATGCCTCCCTGGGGGAAGGGGGTGCAAGCTCATTCAAAAAAAAATATTTTAAAAAAAAAGTGGTTAACTGACTAAAGAAAGTACACAAAACAAAATACATTTTGACTTAGTATTTAATAAGGAAAACAACTTACTCAATCTAAAACTTAATTTAAATGAAAACAAATTTCCTTGGGTCTGTCTTGTACAGAAAAGTTTTATTCAAAAAAGCTTAAGATTAGACTCCCTTAGTTCTTTTTTCTATCTTTAGCTAAGATTTATATTTTATCTTCAAAGGAACCACCGCATAAAATCCAGTGTCACAATGATAGAATACTTAAAATAGTAATATATTACGAAATGTCTTTGTTTTTAGAGCAGGAAACTCATTATATACTCCTGCCTATAATTCACGATAGGATTCGTTACTAAATTGTCATCTATAATAAAATGTCATCTATAAATGTCAATTCGTTACTAGATTCCCGTGAAGGATTACTTCCTTGGCAATTGAGTGCTCTTCTGGGATATTATGAAAATGGATTCTTAACCTACTCGTAATTTCCTTCCACTTTATCTATAGCACAAAAAAAAAAACAATTTTTTTTTAAAAAATACCTTGCCAATTTGAAAACAACTTTTACATGTTGTTTTTCAGCCTTGTAAATTTTAACACAATCATCCACAGTTGGAAGCATTGTATTTTTCTGTAAATCTCTGCTTCACAATTCCAATTTTTTTTTTGCAAAAAACATGATCTCTAGTTTCAATATGTGCATTCGATCCTTGAAGTTTAAGATTCAAGTTATTCTATTTCTCGTCTATGTCGACCATAAATACATGTACAAAAATTTTGTACGTGGTAACAATCTTGCCTCGCAATAAAATGTTAATTTTGAATTTATTGTATCCTGCATTTACAGAATGCGAAAAAGATTCTTGATTTCAAAGGTCTCATTTCAATATTATTTGCTACGGTTACAAACGTAGTTACATTATATTCACACTAGGACTCATTTCTTTGGAAGCCTGAGCTTCTCTGAGGATTATGCAATGTGTCTAGACACATTGTGGTGACTTTTGTTTCACAAGTGCTTGTGTATTTTGGAATCTTACAGACATTGAATGAACACCATTGGTAAAAAGTCTAACGAAATTTTTTTAGTCAATGCTTGCCTCACTTACAAAGTCCTTAAAAATGGCAAATAATGGAAATTCTGTTCCATTGGTTTGCAGAAAAGTATTCTACTACTGACATATCATCACTATCGGCCGTATTCACCAACCAGAGTTAAACGAAGTTTCAGGGTAAAGGGTGAGTTAAGTCATGAAACGTTATTCACCACGAAAAAAACAGCGATTAACTCGCCTATATGGATCCCTAGAATAACCCTACGATTTCGGAGTGTTAGCGCCGAGTGAGCAAACAAAGGCGGACTTAAGCGATATGTCTGTTGACATTGATGTGCAAGATTGCTATTCAATCAGAAGCCGTTTAACATGTCGTGTACGGTTAACTCCAAAGTTGTTTTACGCGGGAATTTCCCCGCTTCGTGAATAAGAATTGGCGAGTCCTGCTAGAGTTGAGTTATATTTGAGATAGGCTACACTCAAGTAACCTGTGTTTGGTGAATACGGTCGTTAAAGATGGTCATATATTTAAAACTCTCATGATTGTTATATTGCAATTACTGATAATAACCATTCTTATTTTGCATTAATTAAACTTTATATAGTCATTATATTTGATATCGAAACTCTTTTGAATGGTAAACATTGGATTGGATGGAATGCAAAAATGTAAATAAACAAATCGTCGCAAGTATTACCCAAGATGCCTATCAAACTAGCAGCCAATCAGAATCTTTCTTACATATACTGCTGGGGTAACAGTATAGTAGATTAACTGGCTCTTTACCTTAGTTTGTGAATAAAAATACGCGAGTCAAGCGAGAGTTTAGTTAACTCCGAGTTACGCAACTCTCGAGTTATCCCATGTTTGGTGAATACGGCCGTATGTCGAACAAGCGTAATGAAATAATGAAAACAAATTTCCATGCAGCTTTGAGAACAATTTGATGGGTAATAGAATCATTTGAAAGAAGTATGGGCTGCAATTGTTTTGCAAAATTATCTCCAAAAGAGTTTCTGTAATCACTAGCAAAATGCGCTTTTCACCATTGGTGGGACGCTTTTCACATCTGGTTATTTTATATAAACATTTGCAGGAAGCAATTACAGCTGTTTCATTCACAGACAAAGATTTTAAAAAAATGTTTTTTTGCTTCTCATGGGATTTTAAATTTTAATGCGAAGATTTTTCTAGGTTTGTTAAGACAATCACCAGGAAATGTTTCCAAATGTCGTTTAAGTTTATTTGATCAGAATCAATTATTTTTCGTTTATATATTATCGTTAAATTTAAAAATATTTTTTTAATTAATCTTTGTTTTAGTTTAAGAAAATCATTCTCAAAAATTAAAAAAACTATAATTTTAAATAAATTTTTATAGAACTTGTCGAAATATGTGAATGTTATTTAACAGTAGAAAATAAATGGAACTTTAAAACTCCGCCTTTGTAATCTCTTATAATAAAGATATTTTTCCAAACATTTAAGAAAATTGAAATTAATTCTCACGAAAAATTGATTTAGCATTTTTAAGTGGAAAAGAGAAAAATATTATTTAATAAAATAATTTATAAATTTGTTACATGAACAAAAAACAAAATAGTGCATTTATTATGTTATTATTGCTGTTAATGAACATGTCTGTTTACCAATATTTATTTTTCTTTTCTTTTATCTGCTAAAAATTAAATATTTTTTAACAATTATATAAATATGTGAACTAAATTATATTTTTTAACTTAATATTACATTATTATTCATTGGTACATTTAAGATTCCTATGCTAATTTTTAAAAAACTTTTGTCTCAAAATTAAAATCTAACTTGAACCTTTTTTAAAAAAATAATCGGAATTTTTATATCATTTTAACCAAATTTTATTATAGTTATATTAGGTCCCAAATTTTATTATTGTTATAGTTTGGGGGATTGCATTCTATCTATATTACAAGTTCCAAAAAAAGAGCTGTACATTAAATACGCCCCTGGGAATGTGTACACGTTGCATAAGCTCTGTCTGTGTTAAGCTACAGTACACAACATTCTCTGTTTCTTAGCTTTTAATCTATTTAAAAATTGTGGTAAATTTAAAAAAGAGAGTGGAATGTTAGTTATTATTTTAAAATCTTATATAAGATATCATTCCAAATAGTGTAACTTACGGATGCGTCCCTAGGTGAGTTGTATGTCTTGGCTGAACAGAATCGACTGGAAAGTATGCAGGATGCCAAGATTGGGTAGGATCTGGTAGCACCATAAATAGTAGAGCAAATGCTAACATTCTAACAATTAGTATAGGCAAAACTGAAAAACAACAAAAGGAAATCACATTTATTAATTGGAAATCACCTGATAAAAAAATTGAATTAATTTCTTTATATTTGAAAATTTGTTAATTCGGTAATAAGTAGTAAGTTTCGATACTTGGATTTCATTATATTTTTAATTAATTTAATTAAACCACGAATGTATACCAAAGGGATTTTTCTTTGTTGCTTGAATTGTTTAAATATCTTCAATAAATTTGTTTTGTTCGGAATATAAATTTTCTTACATAAAATTATTTTTTAAAATGTTATCTTTATCTTGATTATTGAACTATAATTTTTCAATATTAATATATTAAGTTAATTATAAAAAGGCGTTCTTGATAGAAAAATCATGCAAAATAAAGAAATGTATTTACATAAAAAAATTATTATTTTTCAAAATAAACTGCATTAGCATGATTGTAGTACAGGATACTTTGTTGATCTCCGAATTTCCAAAAGGAAAACAGAAATTTTTGGAATCACTCAATCCTGATTTTTTATTACATATTCCAAGAAACATATCATCATAGCCTTTTCAGATGTTAATGTTCGTTCAATTTTTTTTAGGCAGAGAATCTATGCGTCTTCGGCGAACATAACAAGTGGACCAAAATAACGCACTCAATTTTCCTCACATGTGATGAAAATTGAATTGGTGAATCGTGAAATGGAAAGGACTTATGTTTCCACTCTCACAATATCGGTGTATTCTTGTTTGTTTTACGTTTTACGCCAGCAGACCTCCCTGTACCTAGCTCGAGATGAGCTTTACCAGTTTAGGTAGAGGTTGCTGGATAATTTATTTTATAGTTTTCATAGAAATACAACTAGGGGCTGTTAAGCCCTTCTAAACTAAGAATAAACAAAAAGAAAAGTAAGTAAAAGAAATATTTACATGAACTATAAAGGGTAAAAGTAACAGGTGCTTTATTAAGGGCATAGAAAGTCACATTTCACTAGATGCATGTAAAAGTCATTTGCTTGATTTTCTGACCATTTCTTTAATTAGTTGAAGTCGATTTCTTTTGTTAGGTAAGGTACTTTCTGCCTTCTAAGTTTCTTCTGTTTTCATCCAAGTAAAAAGTTTCTCATGATTAATTAGGAAGTCCGTTAGACTATTGAGCTTTTGTCTGGAATGTCGATTTAAAAAAATTTTTTCCAAAGTGTTTCCCATTGAGCTGTTGGAGCTGCCAAATGCCAAGATATTGTAAGTGGACATGCTGTCAAGTAGTGAAGTGGACTTCCCTCTTCCCCACAAGTGCAGTAATGGGTTGCAGCAATATTAAATCGTTTAAAATAAGTAGGGAAGGGACCATGGCCAGTGAGGAAAAAAATCTCATTTCTGGACCAATACCGGGGATGCATAGAAACAGAAGGTTCTAAACCGAAGATGGAACGGCCTGTATTACCATTAATCCATTCTTTCTACCAGTCCTTCATTACCCAGTTTCTGAGGGCGGATTTTATTGAGCATCGCGGAAGAGGTATAATTGTTTTTTGGTCATCTGACATGGCAGCATTTTTAGCAGCTTGGTCGGCTTTTTCGTTAACCGCAGTTCCCACATGGGCTTTGACCCAACTGATGTGAGGAAAACTGATAAGATCATTTATTTTTGTTTGTATTTGTTTTTTAGAAAGAGGATAACCGAGACAAAAATGGCGTCAAATGCGAAGCACGTGAATTGTTACTGAATGCAGCTCACATGGAATCCACCTTGTTCAAACAGACTCTTTCTGGTCATCAGTTCTGCAACTGATGATCAGTTAAAGATTCTTTTTACATCGCAATGACATCTAAAAATGAAAGTCTTTGTAAGACAAGTAATTCAGATGCAGCCCATTAACTCTGAATCCAGTAGAGTAAATAAAAAGAGATCTGAAGCAAACAGGAAATTACGAAAATAAATCATATACTTTCTTACAAATATTCATAAACATAGGTTATTCTGAAAAAAATCGATTGCAGTTTCATATCTTAAATTCGCAGAGTTACCTCTACTTAAAAAATAAATTTCAATTTTTATGAAATTTCTTTTGTGGCAAAAGGCATCGGAAATGAAATGATTTAAAAAAACTAACCTCCAAATATTTTCTAAGTCGATTCATTTTTTCGGAAATGATAAATGGTTAGCCTTTTTCAGTTTCATGGGTTCTTTTTCCGTCTCGGCCGTAGGTGTTTGTAATGGTTAAAATGTAGTTTTCTGTTACCATTTGTATCTATGAAATCTTTCACTTGGCTCTCACTTCTTGAAAATCAACTTTAACCCTTCTTTGCATAGTGGTGGAAATTTCCATCCTAACCTATAATGCCCAAAAATTATATAAAAGAACAAGTTCACTTTAAGTGGATCGTGTTTGGATACCTTTTTAATATCCATTGCATAAAAAGAAACATAGCTGTCAAAAATAAACAAGTGTCATTATCAGTGCTTAAAGTTGTCTCATTCCGCTGTTTGTTGTAGTTGCAATAAACGTATGATTTCGTTTATAATTTTGTTTTATGATATTAGAGTTTCTATTGCTAAAAAATTGAAAATGAGTGGAAGAAAGGTTTGCAACACGTGTTTCTGTTATTTTCCTCTTTTATTTCTATTTAGTACTAAGCTAATGATCTAACTTTGGATAATGATGGAAATTTTTAGCAAATTGTTTTTTGCTAAATTTATACTATAAATATATACTAAGATTTTTTGAACCATTTTTCCTTTAATTTTGAACATGAATTATATCAACTTGATTAATTTCACCAATAAAGAAAAATCATGCAAAGAAGGGTGAATTGTGTGAATTATAAATGGTATCCAAAAACAGAAAATGATATAGTAATAAATGACTATATTCAATTAATTAATATAGTCACTAAAACAAATGGTCAATGCTCTGTTATAACAATATTATATTTTGAATACGAAGCCAAGAATCAATCCTTAGAAAAGTTGGTGATAAACCCGCGGTTATAATATGGACACTGTAAGTCTTGTTAGGCTGTCACGCCGCAGAGTTTATTAATACATAGACTATTTAGAAATATAATATGTATATAATTTCTATAAGCATAAAGACTGCCAATTTCTGAAATTTTCAATACATTCTTTGAACTCTTTAAGAAAATAATTTATTGACATTTTTAAATCAAAGATTTAAATTTTTTATTTTTATTCAAACTTTCAACAAAAATGTCTTTCAGTATTATTTTTCAGAAAGCAGTTGTTTCCTGTAAAACTTCTGCTGAAATGTTAAAAATTTTGTCTCCTGGTAATTTTATTTATTTTCAACTTTTTTTTTTAATTTTTTGTTATTTTTATGGATTACGATTGAAAAAACTCGCTAAATATTTCTCTTTTAATTTAAAATGAATTCTTTCGAGCACCTTTAGAGGATTGAATTTATAACAATATTTCTGTAAGCATTTTCTTAAAAGTGTTTCACAAAGCCTTCGCTATTTAGTAAAAAAAATTGACACTTCTTTCATTCTAATAACAACTATTTAAATAAATCAGATTTCCTACTTAGTTTTGATGTGTTTTTTCATGTTAGATGAAGTTAAATATTTATAATAAAATTACTAATTCTCTCAGTTCCCTTTAAATAATGATCCCAGAAAATTCTAAAATACATTATATTGAAATTAATAGGAACTTAAATTTCCATTGGTATTTAAAATCAATTACATTTTTGTGTTTTAGTACCTAAGATTTCATTTGATATTACATTAGATCCCAGAAATATTTAATGTTTTGAAATTTATTTGGCAAGTAAATATTTAGAGATCTGTTTCAACCTTCATGCCTCATTTTACGTGACATCTAAACTGTCACTTGGCAGATACAATTGAATCACATTCAATGAAAGAAAGAATTAAAAAAAAACATTTAAATCGTCCTTTTTGATGTAAACTAACCATAAAGTGGATGTTATGATTTATTTATTGCAATAAATGTTTGTCCAAATGTTTATCCACATATTGGATTGATTATGCAAAAGCATGCTTGTGCATAATCAATCCAATATTAGTATTGAATGTGCTTTACGTGCTACGTGAAATAAGTTTATCTTTACTGAATGATTTATAGGTATTTATTTTTAATAGCGGTATCGAGAGACAAATCTCCGATAATATATAAAATAACCCATCCCGCTCAGATATTGTCCAACATTTTCTTTCCAACTGCTCACTGAAGAACTCATCCCACTGACACATTGACTTGTTTTGGATGGGAGATTAGAATATTGTATATTCAACATTATTGAAGAAAACGATTATTTCTTTAACTCACAGACAAATTATAAGTAAAATTAAGTGACGTACACATGATCTCAACTGTAACGAAAGAAACTACCACTTTATGGTTAATAATATTTATTCTTATACACAATTTTTCCTCTGCCGAAAAATAGACGACATTAGTTGTGACGTCATATTGTTTCCAAACATTTGCTGTTAAGCGTCATTTATCATTGAAACTGCCATAGACTTAGGTGATAGATTTTTAAATTGTTATTTTTGAAATTGATATTCATTATTTAAGGATAACGTGTTTGTTAAAACTTTTAACCTTTTGTTTGCTTAACCTTTGATTCTCGCCAAATTGTAGTCACAGTTAATCACAAAGCTGGGCTTATTTCCAATTGTATTCTGGTTGTAACAGAACAATTTATTGTTCTGTGCCAACAAAAATCACCCATAAAATCGATAGCCAAGCAAAAATCTCCAAGTTTGTCAAGTAGGCACTCTTAAATCCAATATTAAACAAATGTTTACATTGTATTTGTTTGGAAACATGACGTCACACTAATGTCGTCAATTATGGTTTTAATGTTAAATTTTATTATTTTCATATCGATTTCACATTAATTTAACTGCATGAAATTTTTTTTATAAACTTCTATAAGTATTTTAATTTGAAAGTTTTAACACTTTAAAATAATAATATAGTGAAAAGCTGGAAAGAGGGAATCAAATTTCCTTTAGAATGTGAAAAGTTTTATGTTGAATAATAGAATACAACTCAATAATTAAAGATTCAAGCAAAATACTTACTTACATCTTGCTTCTGCTGAATTGAAGAGCACTGTAAAAACACATTCTCTACCATCTCCTTGGATTGTTCCAATTGTAAGAGCTAATTTACCTGTCAGCAGGTGGTTGATGTTTTCCCTGAAGGTCCATCTAAAAAAGTGATTGTTTACGCTGTTGCTTTCCCCGACTTTTCTTTTTTGGAATGGTTTGACAAAAATAGTCTTCCTAAATTCGACCGAAAGAAAATGTCTTAAAAATAAAATTCAAAAAATATATAAGGAAAAGAGTAAATTATTTTTAACTTCTTATATTAACAGATTTCCCTTCGAATGCGAAATTTTTTTTTTAAATATTTTCCTTAATCTTTCATTAAAAATATAATAAAAAAAAGTTAAACAAATTCATTTAAATTAGTCACTTTAAAATTAATCACTTTTAAAGTATTTTCACAAATTATTTTAGAAAATTTTAATAATTTTCTCTTTTACCATCGGTTTTAGTTTGGCAATATTTAGCACCATTATATGGGATAAGTAGAAAATGAAAGCAAATATGCTGTTACGAAATTAACAAAAATTGCTCCACTTTGCCAACTGAACCATAATTTGGTGTGGAGTCCGATTTCTTCTGTACACACATGCCATAGGTAACCGTTTATAAGGTAGGCAACCATGTATACTCCATTCACACAAGTAAAGGACAAAGACAGGAGAGAAAGAAAGAGAAAGTACATTTATTCTCAAACCCAGTGGTGTTGTCGAGCCGGAACGCTCCGGAACGTCGTTCCGGTACTCCCGTTTTGGACAGGAACGTGTTCCGGGACTAAAGATGATTTCTGATAACGAAAATTGGCTGACGTATTAAAAAAAAATTAAAAAGAATTGCTGATTTTTTTTTCCTAATTTTTAACGAATTTTTATATGCATTATTATAAACAAGGGTTTGAACCGAAACCGAACCAATACAATGTAATAATAAGTTTAATAAATACTAATGTTAGCAAAATATTCTATTCACGCTACCTAAGTCAAAGTGTCGATTAAAAAGTGTTAGTTAGGCCGCACATTGAGGCAGCATGCCTCCAACACGCACCTGTCGCTTCCGGATTCAGTAATATGAATATTATTTTAAAAGAACAAAGAAATAGAATATTAATTGAAAATTTAGCAAATCTTTTATTTATAAAAATGAATGGCCCACCACAACAATTACTTAAACCAGATTATGTAAAAACTTGGTTAAGGTCTCATCGTTCAGCGGATGTCAACAAAACAAGGACTATTTAACCACAAGATCCTGAACATAATCCTATTTGGAATATTTTATAAAAACCTTTAGTGTTTTCATGTATTGTTAAAAATATTTATGCAATATTGTGTGAGTATTTACTAGCGTATTTTATAATTTGTTAACTAATTTTTATTAAACGTTCCTATTGTAATAAACACACACACATATATATATATACGTATACACAAAATGGATTTCGTAATGATTTTCGTTTCCTTTCCTTTTTATGCTAAATACAGGGCCGATCCTGGGGACAGGCGAAAATTTGGGGAAATCTCCCCGTCGTCGGCAAATTTGGGACATAAGATCCATTAAAGAAGAAGGAAAAAAAAAAAAAAAAAAAAAAAAACCCGCCGCCGCCAGGATTATTATGAAAAACCCCCCCCCCCCCGTAGTTGAATTTGGAACATGCGGCCGCCTACCCAGGATCGGCCCTGTCTATATAATTATATAGCGTTCCGTTAAAAATATTCTGTTATAAACATATACACGTTCCGGTACAAAAAATTAGCACAACACCACTGCTCAAACCGGAATTCGAACCTAGGACCTCCCTATCTGGTGCGCTGACTACTAGACAGGGTGGGCAGCAATATGATCTTCTGATTTTTCTTAATAAATAAATGAATAAATTACGAAATTTTTGTTATTGGAAAAAAATTAACTTAAAAATAAATGCATATTTTCATACTAATATTTTACTTAATTTATGGATAGATTTTTATTTTATAATATCGATGAATTCATATTTTTCCTAGTAATAATCATGAGATAATTCATAAGAATAAGAATTCACTTAAAAGCACATCCAAATATTTATATTTTCATAGCAATGTTCCGTCTTGATCTACTTTAGATAACATTCCTTTTCCTTTTGTTATAGAATGAAAAGTGGCTTAGAAATATATCTCAATACTCTAATTTGCACATTAATAATTTTCTTAAGATACTTCATAGATAAAATTCTACTTTTTGCAGTTTTAGAACAAAAATTGTCTTAAAAGTATATTAATATGGAAATGTAAATCTATCTTCCTCTAGCTATAATGTTTTCTTTCCTAATGTAATGGTTGTATTGAAAAATAGTTTCGAGCGGGAGTAATTAACTGCAGATTTTATAATTAAAAGGGATAACACAATTTATTGGTAAAGATACATAATTAGAAGATGCCGATAAGAGCTCGTAATACACTTTTCTTCGGGGGGGGGGGTTGAGGGAATTCTTCAGTAACAGGTGTTAGAGTTTCACAGCCGCTTAATCAGACACATTTATAAGCAGTGCTAAAGTTTATGATACCCCGATTATGGTAGTGAGGATCAGGAGTGTTGTCGAGCCGGAACGCTCCGGAACGTCGTTCCGGTACTTCCTTTTTGGACAGGAACGCGTTCCGGAACTAAAGATGATTTCTGATAACGAAAATTGGCTGACGTATTGAAAAAAAAAATTTAAAAGAATTGCTGATTTTTTTTTTCTAATTTTTAACGAATTTTTATATGCAGTATTATAAACAAGGGTTTGAACCGAACCCGAACCAATACAATGTAATAATAACATTAATAAATACTAATGTTAGCAAAATATTCTATGCACGCTACCTAAGTCAAAGTGTCGATTAAAAAGTGTTAGGCAGGCCGCACATTGAGGCAGCAGGCCTCCAACGCGCACCTCTCGCTTCCGGATTCAGTAACATGAATATTATTTTAAAAGAACAAAGAAATAGAATATTAATTGAAAATCTAGCAAATCTTTTATTTATAAAAATGAATGGGCCTACCAAAACAATTATTTAAACCAGATTATGTAAAAACTTGGTTAAGGTCTCATCGTTCAGCGGATGACAACAAAACAAGGAAAATTCAACCACAAGATCCTGAACATAATCCTATTTGGAATATTTTATAAAAACCTTTAGTGTTTTCATGTATTGTTAAAAATATTTATGCAATATTGTTTGAGTATCTACTATGCGTATTTTATAATTTGTTAACTAATTTTTATTAAACGTTCCTATTGTAATAAACACACACACACACACACACATATATATATATATATATATATATATACACAAAATGAGTTTCGTAATGATTTTCGTTTCCTATCCCTTTTATGCTATATACAGGACCGATCCTGGCGACGGCGACAGGTGAAAATTGGGGGAAATCTCCCCCCCCCGTCGTTAAATTTGGGACATGAGACCGCACAGAGCAGCCGCCTACCCAGGATCGGCCCTGTCTATATAATTATATATACGCGTTCCGGTAAAAAAAATTAGCACAACACCACTGGTTGACGGAATTCTTAAAGTCACAGTTGGTATCGTTTCACAGTCGCTTAATCAGACACATTTATTAGCAGTGCTAAAGTTTATGATACCCTGATTATGGTAGTGAGGATTAATAATTAATTATGTCAGATTAGGACCGTAAGATACGATCTGACACAAAAAAAATTCTTATAGGAATTGTAAAAAAAAAATTAATTAATTAAAATAAAAAAGCTTTAATTACCACATTTTTTTCTTAGTAACAAAGGAAAATCTAGAGTTATATTGAAAGAAGTGTTTCTACAAAGTTTTTGAAATGTATCTAGATAGTGACATTTCTAAAATATGCTAAAATTAATAGGTCCATATAAAAAATTTAGGTTACTAGAAAATTAAACATTTGTTTTATAAAGTAAGGCTCAAAATTGACCTAGAAAATTTTAATACAAAAAATTAAAATACAGAAATTAAAATTTCAAAAGAAAATCTTCAAAATATGAGTTCAAGTCTTGGGTGTTTGATAATTCTGACATTTACTAGTTCTCTCACAATGTCAGCAGTTTTACCTGAAATTTCCAAGCGGCACAAACGTTGAAACGGTCTCCACTATTCTGAGTTTTTAATCCTGCAACGCGGTAAACACCGTCACGCACTTTGCAAATTCCGATAATTTTAGCAAAAGGCTAATCTACACGTTTGTTTTTTATTATCTAAACTGATTTATACAACGTTTCCAACAGCAAGTGGAGTTTACACCATAACTCGTCTGACTTAATATTAGATATATTTTTTTTAGAACGAGCTTTAAGTTTTTGCTTAAAGGAGTGAAGATGCCTCGTACGTTTGCGAAAATTTTTCAATTCATTCTGGTACAAGTCTTCAACACAGAATTCAGTTTGGTTCAGCAAAAATAAAGATGGAGTAATCGGTACCAAATCGGAGAGGCTTCTGCTGCCTCACATGAGGGTGAAGTTCACCATATTGAAGAGAAGCTTTTCCCAAATCAGCAATTCTTTTAGCATTCGGACCACTCTTTTCCACCAACCTCCCCACCAAGTTACGAATGGAGGGTTAAAATGTCGGCAGATCTTCAAATCAGAGTGAGCAATGATGGTCGATGATTTGGAATTCGTTCTACAAAGTTTTTATCATTATCCGAGTAAATTGTTTTTACTCGACTTGAAACAAATCTTCTCAAGGCACTTTGCGTTGAGACATTGGAGACAAGTGCGAATACAGAAGGAAATGTTTTCGTTAATCTGCGCTTTAGGTCCCTACTCTGCCAACTTGGCGATAAATGCACCATGCGTGGTAAACCGGACGTTTTTATACCCAATGAGCTCTTTATGGCAACCTCCGTAGGAAATAATTTGCTTTTTTTCGCGCATGCTCATTAATTGGATTTTTTCTTTTAGCATTTTCATTGGTCGTTAATTAGTTTCAATTTGAAAAATCGGTCATTTTCATTGGTTGCTGATAAGTTAAAAATCGTATTCCATTATGGCCATGGCAACAGCGTTTTTTAAAACCCGCCAAGTACGGGACCCACAGCACACTTTCGCCAAGTTGGCAGAGTAGGGGACCTAAAGCGCATTTTCACCAATGTTTTGACTTAAATCTTTGACAAATTACACACTTGAAAACGACTGATCGGATTGCTTTGCTCGATCTCACTAATTGATACTTTCCTTGTAGGACGTTAATAAGTGTTTGGGCACCTTCATTATTATAAATTCAATGAGCTTTAAAACAAGCTCATGTTTGTCAAATAATAAAATAGGTCGTCTAAAGCAATCTCCATCATCTGTAGAGAAACGTTTTATCTCCAGGAGGCCATCCAGTGGACAGGGCCGATCCTGGGTAGGCGGCCGCTCTGTGCGGTCTCATGTCCCAAATTTAACGACGGGGGGGGGAGATTTCCCCCAATTTTCGAATGTCGCCAGTATCAGCCCTGTATATAGCATAAAAAGGAAAGGAAACGAAAATTATTACGAAACCCATTTTGTGTATGTATATATATATATATATGTGTGTGTGTGTGTGTTTATTACAATGTATATATATATATATATATATTATATAATGTATATATATATATATATATATATATATATATATATATATTTGTTACAATGATAGGAACGTTTAATAAAAATTAGTTAACAAATCATAAAATACGCATAGTAGATACTCACACAATATTGCATAAATATTTTTAACAATACATGAAAACACTAAAGGTTTTTATAAAATATTCCAAATAGGATTATGTTCAGGATCTTGTGGTTGAATTTTCCTTGTTTTGTTGTCATCCGCTGAACGATGAGACCTTAACCAAGTTTTTACATAATCATCTGGTTTAAATAATTGTTGTGGTGGGCCATTCATTTTTATAAATAAAAGATTTGCTAGATTTTCAATTAATATTCTATTTCTTTGTTCATTTGAAATAATATTCATATTTCTGAATCCACGCTCACACACTCTGCCGAACTGTAAGGTACAATATTTATGTATCGAATTAAGATTTCTACATCTTCAGGAATTACTTTGGCCCCAATATTAATATAATCTGGTTAATTCCCAGTGAACGGTACGTTCCTTGTCCGCCATCTTGTTTTAATAGCGTACCGTACACTGGGATACAGCCAAAATATAAAAACAAATGTTTTACAGTCATATTCAACATTACCCAAGCTTGTGCTAAATTAGTGAAAAATCGAGGGGCATCTTCAAATATAGGTTATCCAAGTATTTTTCCATTCAAATTTCCTTAATTCTCAGTGAACGGTACGCTCCTTGTCCGCCATCTTGTTTTAATAGCGTACCGTTCACTGGGATAGAGCCATATAATCTCTCTAAACGCATTGATCGATCCATCGCATCGGTGATGTTAAATTAAATCGGGTGCATAATGAATGGATTTCATTTTCTCCATAGGCATTATAGGTTATGATGGAAATTTCCACCATTATGCAAAGAAGGGTTAAGATCAAGACATAGTTATTTCAAATAATATAACAGAATAAAAATTATCATAATGGTAAGCAATGTTCGTAATGTGTGAACAGGCGATACGAATTGAAATAATAAATTAGGTCTGAAATAATTTATTCGCAGTTGTAGAGAAATAAGTAAGTTTCGAAAGTGGATGTTTTAATACATGGTTGTAATATGTAAGAGTATCCATTTATTTCAGTCGTCTTAAAAGTATTGGCTGCACTAATTTTATTTCCGATGCTATTTTTAATAATAAATTGTAAATTTTATATTGATTTTTGTTGTAAGTAAAAGCGGAATAATAAAAAGTTATGAACACCTTTTAAATCATTCAAATAAACTACAAGTTCTTTAGATGAATAATGACATTCTCATCCTCATCCATTCCTTGGACAATAATCTACAGGGAAAATCTTTCACCAATGAAGCAGACTTACACTAAGTACTCACTAACATCTTTGAGTCCAAAAGCCCCGGCTTTTACCACAACGGGATAGCACAACTAGAGACATGTTAGCTGAAGGTGCTGGAGACCGATGGTTACTTCGTGGACTGACAATAGGCTACACTTACAGTAAGTCAAGTTCTTTTAAGTCAATATAAGGCAGGCCGCAAATTCGTAGATGATCGCATGAGACATGTATCGAGAGACAAGCCGAAGATCTCGCGAGATTCACATGAAGCCAAATGACGTCACAAATATCTTAACTACGTCAAAAAAAATGGGCGGAGCGCGAGACAAATCTGGATATCGAGCTGGTTTGAAATATCTGGCAACTTTCCGCGAGACAGAGCTAATTTCAATTTCCGCAGGAAAAATATACCACGTTGATATCGAGAATACACGTTATTACAAGTTTACATTTCAAGAGGAGGAGTTAATTATAAATCTTTATAGAGGTAATTATATTTTTTTTAATATTGCAATCGGAAATGGAACCGGAATGTAAACAATGAGAATGTAAACAAATTCTCATTGGTTTAAAATATCCATGACGTCAGATTACAACGTCATAACTACGTCACATTAAGACCTTCATAAGACGAAGTTTGTATACCATAAGACGGTGTCTCAATCGGATGGTCTACCGAGTTTGCGGCCTGCCTAACACAATAGCTTTCTTGTTTACCACGTAATTAAATAAAAATAGGAAGTGCCATGCTTAGCAGGAATGCCAAAAACAGTTCTTTAATGAAAACTTGTTGTTGTTACTTTTGACACTTGCAGAAGCCAAGCTCGCTTGTCAGGGCTTAGGCGAATGAAATCAGAAAGAGCGTTTTTGAACAGAGCACCCCCTACGAAAGAGAAAGTATGACTTTGGCTCATAGATGGCAGCACTATCAGGGTTTACCAATTTAAAGACAGGAAGCCAGAGAAGACCCAAAGCATGTCTCCTACACCTCCAGATGTATTAAGTTGGAATGGGAATATAGTGACCATGAAATTTTTTACGTTCCTCACTCGCCATTAGTAAATAAAACGGATCTTCGGTTAAGCCAAGATTCGAACTCACTACCTTCTGATAATGAGAACGACTCTCTAACTAATCAAGCCACCGCGACCCTGAAAACTTTATTCATTATTCTTGTTAAAAAAAAATATTGAAATTCTAGATCACATGCTCAGTGGTAAAAAAATCACCCCATTTTCTAAATTGCAAAATATGTTATATTAAAATTCCAATTTTAAATTTCCATAGAAATAAATTAATAAAATTCATGGTTAAATTCACTTTGTTGAGCTGTCGTGATAGCATTCGCGCCACCTTGAATATAATATGAAAGAAGATAGTTTTTGATTGTTAGTTTCAAGTATATTACTATGTATTGATCTATACCAACAATTTTAAAATCAATACAGCATTGCCATTCAACAGTTGAATACAAAAACATACATGTAAAATCATAGATGGCGCTGTATTTAACTTTAATCATTGATATTAAATAATTTGCAAACTGCAACAATTATTGTTTAAGAATATTCAAGAATATAATTTAAGAAGAAGATCAAATAAATTAGACCATATTTTTCTTAATAAGATATTTTTAATATAAATGTGTTTTCTTTTAAAGTATTTAAGCTTAATATGATGTGTTTGATGTTTGTCTAAGCAATTATATACAAAACAAAATACGCACAAAAACAATATAATGTACACAGAAAAGAATAACAGGTTATGGAACTTTTAAATTCTTGGTTTCGGTTTGTAGTTTGAAGCTCATATTTTACTCCCAAAGAACAAAATTTTTACCTGCAATTCAGTGAAGATTTCAAATACTGTAAAGATCCATAGTCAAGGTGAAAGAAATAATTACGAACTTATAAACCGAATGCTGGAACGCCTTCCTTTAAGCTTCCTGCTTGACAACAATGAAATAGTTGAGATGTTACTCGCTAACGCTTTGGCTAAACTATAAACATGAATATATATATATATATATATATATATATATATATATATATATATTTAAATTTTTCTGAAAGTAAGATTTTAAGATACTGTGTTAGTAAAGAAACCATACTGTGACAGAAAAGATTGTCCATCAGGTGACAGTAAAGAAAGCTAACAAAAATCAACAATTTAGATTAGTTGTTACTTATTTTATACACTAGTATAAAAGCACAAAATTTCCTTGAAAACAACTATCAATACAAAATCTTAGGTGGATATGTAATCACATTAACTTAATTTACGAGAATTAATAGTAATCGTTAATTTCTATATTTTATGGCTTAATACTAATAAATGGAAAATAACGATTCCTTCTTGCTTACAACGGATTTTTTTTTAAAATTGAATATGCGTTTTGGACATTTCGAAAACGAAAGAATATTGAATAAAAAAAAATAGATACAAAATGGGATTTATTTTTTATTGTGAAATATATTTCTAGAAAATACGACTTTTTGTGAGTTTAGAAGATAATTTCTAGCATTTCAAATAAATTATTGAATCGTATTCTTTTTCATTTTGTTTCATTCAAAAAATAATCGCTTTCGTTTCATTTAAAAATTAGTTATATATATGCTGCGCCATTTGGCATCACTCTAGTACATAAATGAAATAATGCATGTAGTAGCAATGTTTTTGAAGATCTATGTTCTGAGTGTACATAGAATTTGTATTCCGAGAAAATGATGCTACAAAACAAGAGGTATTATATTTATGAATCTCTTTTATATTTTTACGATTTTCTGTTCTCAGTCTTTGAAATCATAGTATTTTTTATAATAATAATTCACTTAAAATTTGGTAATGACTTTCGTTTATTTTCTATTCAGCTTTCTGTTTTTATAATTTGTTTAGTTATGCATATATAATCTATATCAAAACTTTCTCTATTAATGTGATATATTTAACATAGTTTCAATTGTAAACTAATATGATTTCTGTTATATATTATTTACTAATATTATTTACTGCACATTTATTTTTGACATCATTTTTATTATTCCTTATACTAGTATTTTTGCTTTATGTGCAAATTCAGTTAAATGTATGTGAATATATTTCATAAATATTTCTTACAGTGTCTGAAGTTGGCTGTATCCCAGTGTACGTTACGCTATTTTTATACAATTAATATAATTATACAATATACAATTAATATAATTATACAATATACAATTAATATAATTATACAATGTACAATTAATATAATTATATAATATAAAATTATATTATTTTATACAAATAATATAATTTTATGCAATATTATATACAATTGGCTCTATCCCAGTGTATGGTACGCTATTTTTATACAATTAATATAATTATACAATATACAATTAATATAATTATATAATATAAAATTATATTATTTTATACAAATAATATAATTTTATACAATATTATATACAATTAATTATAATTGTACATATGCGTACCGTTGTATATATGCGTACCGTACAAGGAGCGTACCGTTCACTGGGAATTAACCCTGAAGTTTTCTTATTAAAACTATTGTTCCTATGGAATCCAATTGTATAACTACATCAGTTTTTATTTTTAATTTATCATTCAAAACAATTTTGTTTCAATATTGAATTTGTAATGATCATTTTTCATTCTTTTGAAATAAAATCCAATATTTTTCAAATTTTAAGATATTAATTATTTGTATTTAAAATGGTTTAAAAAATGTATCAACATTTTTTATTTTTAATCCTAATTTTTCTATATAAAAATTTAGTATTTTGCTGAAAGAATATTTATTAAGTAAAATGCATACAAAATTGGCAATATTTAAGAACAAATGAATTCTTATGCGATAGTTAACAATTAAGACATAATTAAAAGTGCACATGAATAAATTTAAGTGAAGGGGTGTGTAAAAGTGGTTAATAAATATTTTTAAGAATTTTATACGATGGAGAAAAATTAATGTTTTAGGAATGTAGATGCATCACATTTAAATTGAAAATAGCTAATTTATAAAGAACTTAAAATTTTAGGAAATGTACTTACAAATGAGTTCATTAAATAATAGCCTCCATCCTTTGATTATTCTTAATTTTTTACTTCTGAAGTTAATGAATAAATATGAAGCATTAATTAAGTATAAATTTGTTAGATTTAAAAAAATAAATGCTTTTATTGCATAATTCATTTTATGTTCAAGAAAAGTAATTATGTATTTAAAGCTTATGTGGGCGAATACAATATATGTTTTAGTCTTAAAATCGTAAATATCAATTCTTTTAAAGTATTGCCATGGATCAAGTAATGTTTCAGCGTTTTTCGATTTTTACATGTCAATGCTCTTTTCTTCTGTTTTAGACAATGTTTATCAATTTCAAAACCAATGAAATAAAATACTAATAGTGTTGTTTAGTTGAAAATTTAATTATTTAGTACTTTGTTTAGATGATAAGGTAATGGATAAATTAATTTGTTAGAAGGAGAAAACAATAAAATTGGAAAATCAAGCAATATAAATTTATCACTTCGGAATAGTACTGATGTACACACATCATGAAATTCAGATCGATAAATTCAAAATCATAAGTTTTATTAATTTATTTGCTTTTGGTTATAAACTAATGCTCAGAACATCATTTTAATAATAATTTTCTGCCCCTGAAGTTTAGTTTGAGATGCAAAACGAAATTTTCTTTTACACAAATTTCTTCCAAAAATGGCTTTGGTTCTTTTTTGGAAGGTTTTGGTTCTTTACTAAAAAGATATCTCTTAATTTACTTATACTATTTATTTATTAAGCAATTATGTGTTAAAACAACTATTTTTTTTTCGAAGTATCCTTTATAATTCCTCGTTTTGCGCGAAGCTCAATCGCGCTTCGCTTCTTATGTTTTGTTTATAACTATTCCTCTTCAAACGGTTAAATATAAAAATATTTTGAAAAATATTTCTGTATATATAATAGTACATTAAATGCAATATACAAATTTCAAAATTCTAATAACAATAATTCATATTTATTTATTTTCTTTTTTCAATATGATTTTAGAAACCAAGTTAAGGATAACACAACGGTTATACACATTTGAAAATGAATCGTTATGTAATCAACATTTTATGCTTATGAAGAAATACAAGTGCTTTGAAAATTACTATAGAAATGTGATAAACTCGCAAATAGAATATAACAGCTTATATAAAAGTTTAAAATCACTGTGTTCGTATTTTAACGATAAAACGGAACTTATAATATTCATTTGATTAATAATATTATAATATTCATTTGATTATTATTTGAAATATACAAATATATTTAAATTTTATGTTAAAAAAATTGTAATCGAGTTTTAATCTGTGTTCTTAAATATTTCTAATACTGCTCCATAATACTAAACTAATAGAAAATAAAAAATTTTGCACTCATTTAGTTAACAAATATTAAACAATTAATTTTATTCTGTAAATGTTAAGTTAATTTAAAAAAATGGTCAAGTAAAACGAATTCTAATTTATATTACTGTATCTACACATGAGTGCAGATAAATTCAAAATATTTTTCTTTATTCAGAACATCATAATAAGCATTTTTCCAAATTAGAAAACGAAATATCCTTTATAATTCATTTTGGATGTTTAAATTAAGAAAAAATTT
Source organism: Latrodectus geometricus (assembly GCA_026290005.1). Classification (NCBI taxonomy): domain Eukaryota; kingdom Metazoa; phylum Arthropoda; class Arachnida; order Araneae; family Theridiidae; genus Latrodectus; species Latrodectus geometricus. The sequence continues at coordinate 2,255 of JAPDSC010007844.1, read as the reverse complement.
TGTACTTACAATAGTTAAGTAGATTCAACTCTGTTATAAACGTGAGACATTTTAATAAAAGAGAATTTCAGGAATATCAGAATTATGTTATGACTTTATGGGGAAAAATACTTTAAAGAAATTAATAAGATTTATATTATATATATTATAAATAAAAAGTTACATTATAAATAAAAAATTTGGGAACTATATGATATTCAGAAAAATTCTGGTTTATTATTCGAATTATTAAAATCTCCCGTGTAAAATAAAATATTTAATGAAATTTTTTTTAAAATTCATAAATTTTTTAAAAAATAATCATTTTTTAAAATTTATCTAATGGTGAGGCGAATCAAATCACGTAAATCAAATGCAAATTCATAAGATTCTGACATAACTATTTCATTAAAAAAGATGTTATTACAAAAAAATTAATTAGCATAAAATGTGTAAAAAGAGGAAGTTCAAATCGTGGACATTCGAGAATAGCGCAGAATTAGTAAACAGCGATGAAAATACTCACACTTTTTTTTTTTTTTTTTTTTTTGTATATTTTCCAGATGATGGAATTATCTTTCATCAGATATTTTAAAATATTTCATTCAGCAGATATTTCATTTATTTATACATCCAAGAATCTCGTTTAAATATCTATAAACAAAAAAAAGGACAATTAAAAAAATTTTTTTTGTATGCATATTGGTATTTATTTTTCTTTAAAAACGATTCTCTTCTTAATAAATTTATTCGCTTTTAGATGAAAAATATCTCTAATTTACAACAAAAAAAGCTCTTACTATTAGCTCTTACTTTTGCGGAACTGTCCAGATGTTTCTCTATGGTATAGGATACGACGGCTAGTGGATTAGTAATGTACAAAGGGGGATAGTTGTGTTGAAAAAAAGAAAAATAATGGTGATGATCCGTAAGAAATGAGACCAGATACCAGCCTACGGAATGTCAGGTGTCACTTTGTGTTTCCCTTGTTTCAAAAACTATCATACAAAGACTAATATTTAACTTTTTTGCCCGAGATAACTCGGGATTGTAAACTAATATTAAAACTACATGCTTTTACACCCGTGAAAAATTAAAAATTCAACTTAAAACCGACATATTTTGTTTTGTTTCGTTTCCTTATATTTAGCAATAAAATAAAAAAATGTGATGATTTTTTGCAATTTTTTCAAAATTGTAAGGGAAGCGGTTAAGAAACAAATATTTCAGTAGTAACAGGTTAGGGCTATCTAAAAATTAATATATTTTTAACTATTAAAGCTTTGTTAACATGAATTTATCACAGCAAGAAATATTTCTATTTGAAAAATACATTCTAAATGGATATAATTTGTAGACATTGTAAAAAATAGAAAAGAATGAAGAAGAATTTTATTTGAATATAAAGAAAAGAATAACTCGTTGTAAATTTCCTATGAAAGAAAAATATTTACAATGTGTGAATGTTGAGTTTATTACACAAAAGGGGGAATAAAGCTCTACACATCAAAACTCAAATAAACATAAAAGATTGTTAGCAGCTGTTATAACTACTAATGCAATACTAAATTTTAATATCTTTAAAATGTTTATCTTTTTTTCAAAAGCCTTTATAAAAATACTCTCTAAATAAACTGATAAAGATTTTTAAAATTTATATAGAAATATTTTTCTAAATAAATTGACAGCTCTAATTGTCAATTTTTAAAAGTCTATTTTTGAAATCCCTTTATAAAAATATTTTATAGTAAATAATTTTTTTTTCATTTCTATAGAATTATTACGTTTTTTCTTATTCGTTATAAAATACTTCGAGTATTCATAAATTGAAAAATGTTATACAACATTTAAAAATAAAAAGTAAAAAATAAATCTAAGAATGATATTATTAAACCAATTATATCAGAAAAACTGGAAATTATAAACAAGTATTGGTATAGTAGATACTTCTGATCATTTAGATCGTAAAAAGAAAATATATATTGAATATCAAAAGAAAAGAGAAAATAATTATTTGATTCGGATAATTTAATAAAGATACTAAAGATTTTGAGCTTGTAAAAAAAATAAAATAAATAAACGAGAAGTAAAACTGTGAATGAGTTATTTAAACCTGATTATGAAATTATTAAAATTAAAGGTAAATGTATAAAGAAATATATGACTCATAGGAAAACTTAAAAGATAGTGAAGATTATAAAATTAAACCAGTACAATACATTATCTTAGATATATTTAGTAATAGGTATATAGTAACAGATATATTTAGTAATAGG
>JAPDSC010007836.1:0-17319 GCA_026290005.1 Latrodectus geometricus | reverse complement strand
AAAAAAAAAAAAAAACAATATTTTTGCGTAAACTAATATCTAAATTTACTTTCAAAGTATTACACCAGTTATAATTTATACTCTTTTAGTTTAATGGAAACCATTTTTATAAAATCAATCTTAAAAATATCATAAGTTTTCTTTATTTGCTTATTTCAAAATTTAGCTTGTCATAGAAATTTTTTTTTTTTTTTAAAGTTTGTATCTACCTTTTCATTTTGTTAGTTCAAATTAAATCAAAGCATTCTGTTTTTATACTGATTATCGCAATACTGCCGTGAGTCAGGATTTGAATAGCTGTAAAAACAATTGATCAAGTTATGAGTACAACATACGATGTAGGCCATTAGTGACCTTCACTCACCTGTGGAACATCTATCCTTATGACATCGGCTAAAAATTCTTTCCAGTTGACACCATTTACTGTTTCAACATCAAGATCACCTCTGATTATTACATTCCCCTTCAGAACTTTGCTACCTTTTACCTCCTGTGTGCCTTCTCTGAAGAGAACATTGTCTAGAAGGTTAGAAATATTGACGCCATTTACCAAGCCAGACACCTCAACGTCATTGACAACTTTTATAGGTCCTGCAAATGTCACATTTGAATGTACAACAGCATCCTGATCAATTCTCACTAGTTCAGTAGCCATTTCAGATAATTTCAAGCCATTGATGAATCCATCAACTCTTAAATCACCATTGATGTTGAGACTTCCAAAAGTGAATTGTCCTGAAGCATGAATTCAAGATGAATGAGACACAATTAAAGTTATTATAATGTTTCAGAATTGTTTACAAGCTATAAAAATTCATTAACTTCTGCAATTTTTAAAATCCCATTGTCGTGTATTGTATACATTTTTTAAAAAAATAAAGTATAATTTAAGAACAAAAGCTGTATTCGATTCGTCACTTCTAGATTTTAAAATTATGAAAAAATAAGTTTTGAATTACTGTCCGAAATTAATATAGAATTTAAGTTTGGCAAAAATTTCTAAATTGACGGGAAAAATCAAAATCCTTATTGTTATTCAAGTTTGTGTTAATTATTTGTATATATATACTAATGAAAAATTTCTTAATTTTTACAATAGACTTTACTATTATACGTATGTCTCAAATACATTAACGCTTATTTAGCTTTAAACAAAAACAAAATTAAGTTAAATTCCTGTGATTGAAGTTAAATTAAAACACTTTCTGAGAAAATATGGTTTGCCACACAAGTCTGAGAACTGTTTTAAAAATTAATGTTTGAAATTTACATTTTCACATAGGTCTGCAATCTAAAAACCTTAGTTTTATTTTTAAAGTTTTAGATTATAAAAAAATATGGGGAATCGAATAGCTCAAATGAATATTGAAAAAATTAAAAAATTTGGATAGAAATCAAATTAATGTAAATTTTAATTTGCTTTAATATTTACGTTGTTAAACATCGATACTAGAGAAATGGCTCTTATAGAAGTGTAAATAAGAAATTTTTAAATAAAATTAATAGAGAAATCTAGAGATATCTCGATATATTGCATAAATTAAAAATTTTACATTCGTTGAATGCTTAAGGAAAATTTTTAGTGGGAATATTTAAAGAGCTTAGTTTATTCAAAAATAAGAGTACTGAAGTTTAAAAGAAACTTCAATCTTACAACACTATTAGATTAAGGTCTTATAGTTCTTAACACAAATAAGTTCAATTTTGATGTTTTTTTTACCCATTTTAATTGAAGAAGTTTCTTTCCATTTAGAAAAAATTCTAAATTCTTTCTATTGTAAAGAACTAGAATTCAGCTTTGTTCCTCTAATTAGTTACAATAATTGTTCGTTAGAACAAGTTCACTATGCCAATATTTTAATGCCTTAATTACTGATTATGGGAGCTTAAGATTTAACTTGTTAAGTGCCTGGGGTTATTTGAGACTTAAAAGCATCGATATCCTATATCCTTCATATTATAGTGTAACTACAATACAAGTTACACTATCCAAGATTCAGTATTTGTCCAATTCATTCATTTTATAGAAATTAACATTTTCGTCGTAAAAAATATTTTCATAAAGATATACGCAATCTACTAAAATGTGTGATAAATTCTACGAAACTTTAATTTTGTATTGTAAATAAACGCATCCTTTTCCATGCCTGTATTTTTTTTATTTTATTCAATTCTCAATAATAGTACAGTAAAAACATTTATTTAAAATACCACAGTTTGTTTGGTTGCAATGGTTGGTTGGTTTAGTTGCTGCTCATTGGTCACTTCAGGCAAACTAAGCTGTAGATTGCAGTTCGATGAGAACTAAACTGGACTTTAAATTACTAGTCAAAAACGAAGATAGAATCGAACCCACAAGCAGTTGAACAGAGCACTGGTCAACTGTTCGCGTGACCAGTCAATGGTCAACCTGGCTTGGATTATTTTGTTTGCTTTCATTTGTTTGTTAGTCAATGATCATTCTTTGGCAACATTGGCTAATCAGACTGTCTTGAAGTGCGCTGAAGCTTTGAGATTTATAAAATTAAATATGAAGAATGTATTTTGAAAATAGTACTTCTACATAAAATTCAAATGGTTCTGTAAATGAACAAGTATGAGACAATTTTATCAAGCATTTGACAGTTAACATTGCTTTTTTTATTATGAAGTTTCAGTCAGAATGAAAACAAGTGGAAATAGACAATAAAATTTGTCGCTCAATTGTCATCTTTTGAACGTGGGCCAATTAGACCGGGATATACAAATTAAAAGTACACATTCCGAATGACTACAAACATACAAGTTCAAGGTTTCGAACCCACGTGCTGTTGAACAGAAGGCAAGAGCAAAATTTTGTGAAATGTTTATATTTGATATAACATTTTTTAAATTTTGTTTCGGTCAATATGATTCTTGTCCATGCTGTTAACAAAATACGAAAATAAATCTACTTAATCAAATCAAAAAGAATAATTTTATAGTGCTGGGACCAATCAACTTCCCTAGTGATGTGTCTGAAGGTATTCATTAAAATAATCACTTTCATTTCTCTGAAGTAAGGAAATCGTAATTAAACTGATTAATTAAAAAATTAAAAAATTTATTAAAAATCATGATCAATCATAATTAAAGTCAAAATTTATGAAGATCTTTCAATTGTTTGATTATTGAAAGATTCAATACTTAAAAACTTACCTGTTATATTTTGTGGAGTGTCTTTTAAAAGGATATCTTCAGGTATCACAATACCATTTACAGTATCTGCATTAATATCCCCTTCTACATGAAAACCAGATTCGAAGATTGTTTCTTCCTGGACATATTGTAATCCTTTTTTCTTCAAACTGTTTTCAGCCAAATATGTCAAGTTTACACCGTTGATATATCCTCTTACAGTCATGTCCTGCACTGTAATATTCTGAAATTCGAAATCTCCAGTGATTACATTCTTTTCGTTTAACTTGAATGCTCTTTTGTTTAATTCTGCAAGGTTCACACCATTGACGCCATGTTCGGTTGTGATTTTACCATTAACTACTGTTGTTCCTAAAAAAGAGTTGTACATGTCAATTTTCTTAAAAACAAAGTACTTTTTATGTAATGCATCATGTGAAAAGTTTAATGTAATCCGAAGTTGAATTATAATCAGTTATTCTAAACCAAAAATACTGTTTATGTTATTAATTTTTAGAGCTTCGTTCTACTATACTTACGAATTCGCTAATAATTGCATATTAATCGAAATTTATAAAATTCAAAAAGCTCACTTTTATAATTTTTAAGTGACCAAGTTATAACAAAGTGATCAGTTTAGCATAAATTTAAGATTTGATGTTTGAATTTTACAAAGAAACGCCACACCTAAGATTGCAGAATTTTTATGGAAATTAAACAATCGGAAGCATTTATTCCATTTGTAACTTAATATTTCCCTAACCATAAAATCTAAAGCTTAACGATAATAAACCATGTTAAAATATCTCTGGAGGATAAAATCAAGGATTTGGCATCTTCTGTAGGTAAAACTAATTAATAGAAAACAATTTATCCATTATCGTGCTGAAAAGACAAATAAACTTTAATAAAAAAGCAAGATTATTATCTGATGCAAACTGACAGATATTTAAAAAATAAAATTATTCTATAAGTAACATTTTATCACGAGACTAAAATTTTGAGTATATCTGACCTTCTAAATCTTAATTTATGAATTAAGATTTAGAAGGAAATTTTAAAACTCTTATGAAGCCTTCTCCTAAAATCTTATTTTGATATGAACTCTATAACTATACGAGTATAAGAGCATTTTAAATAAGTTATAAATGTGTAGCATTAGATGTTTACCTTAATAGTCGATCGAGTTAGCATGATTTATCTTATCAATTTACTGGCATAATTATATTACAATCAATAAGTTTTAGTTGCTTTGAATACAAATTTATGCTGAAATACCCGAATTTGCTTTATACCAGTTTCTTCTATTTATGGTAAGGAACTTAAGCACATAATCCAAATAAGTCTGGTTAATCGTAAGAATCAAAAACAAATGACAATTCTTGGATTTTAAAACCTGCGTTTAAGTTCTTAATATTTACTTAACGTATATTTTTTTAGATTTATATCTATTTGTGTATAAAACTTGAGTTAATGGTGCCCTTTTTTGATTATTCTTATTAAGTATTGTAAGAATTAGTTTATCCATTTACTTTTATAATTGCACATTAGAAATTACCAACGCAATTATATTAATATTTTTAAAGTGCACGTAGTAAATCCTAAGCAAGATTCTCTAATGTTGCAAGGGGGAAAAATTCTGAACACAATCTAGAAGTTACGAGTTTAAAATCTTACTAGTACACACAAATGTAAAGCAACTCGCAAAAGTGTGTTATCTTAGCTGGAGTACATTAGTTCATACTAATGTTTTCCAGCTAAAACTAGCTATTCGTTACCGATTCAAATTAGAATAGTAAAGTTTTTTTTTCTTTTAAGTTGTATTAAAATTAATTTTTAACAAGTTTTTCATAAATTATTAGTTTGCAAAATAAGCTTTTAATATTTAAAATTTATGATTTTGCTTGTCAATATACTTACCAGTAAATTCTTTTGAAGCTGTTACTATTTGGTCTTTAGTTTTCGACATAACATTTCCAGTGAACTCTGCAACGTCCATACCATTCAATCCTCCAGATATTTGCAAATTTCCAATTTCGCTATCACCAATAAGCAAGTCTCCTTCAATTTCGTGATCACCATCTAGGGTTATAATGTCATCGACAAATTTCGTAAGATCGATTCCACCAAATGATCCAGATACATGTGCGTCACCACCCACCACTAAGTTATCTACTTTTACATGGTTTGTGAAAACTTTATTCGATATAACATCCGTCGAGTTACGCAAGACAACGTCATCTGGTATTCTAAGTCCACCCAAGGTGCCATGAACAATTAGATTACCTTCTACAATAACATCATTTGAAAACTCAATGTCTCGTTCTATTTCATCTTCGACAACTATGGATAGACGATTTTCATACAGTCGTGTGATGTTTAAGTTTCCAATCATTCCATCACCTAAAAATAAAACAATTAAAGTTTTCATTTAAAACTCTTGAAGTTACTTAGTGTTTACGTTGGTTTATTTCATCAATATATTTAATTATGATTATAAACATCTTGGCCTTGTAAGTGTCTTGTATATCAGAACAGTTCTTACCAGATCAGTTCTTTTCCTTGGTAAAGTAATTAAAATGGAAAAAAGGCCCTTGAATTTTAAGTTTTACTAAAAGTTTCTTGCATAATGCACTGAATTGCAAGAGCCACGCCTAGTACTATTTAAATTTTAGGGAAATTCTCTAGATAGTTTTGAGCACGTGATCTGCAATAACCAATTAAAACAAATATTAAGCATGTACAAGTTTCCAAAAATCTGGATACCATCTTTAAAAAATCTCGATTCTCACAATGAAATTTTGAAATAATTAAAGATTAGAAATGAGATTATATATAACAATCTTCCAAAAATTTGGAAATTTAAAAAAATTCCCAATCTGTATATACATGCTTAAATATTACTTTAATTTTAAATTTAATTGAATTCGAGAAAATTCAATCTTTTAAAAAACACTTCAAGCTTCTGATTAAACAAAACCAGTATTTGTATATCAACAAAAGCCTTCACATTATAGCCCTATACTTAACGATGCATTAAATTTAACAAATTTATATTTTAACTAAAGTAGTTTAATTTGTGCCACATGTAAATAAATATTTTGCTATTCAGACAGGGCAAAATTTAATATGATTAAAAAAGACCCCTCCCCGATGCACAATTTCATATCAAGAAATTTGTACTTTCAAACTATCTCCTAACCAGTGACTAATTATTTAATGAACAAATAAAAATCCGAATGCTTGGCACAGCCAGAGAAAAAATTTGTATGAAAGGAATTTAGCTAAACATTAAAATTTGTGAATAATTGCTAAATAATTTTAGCTGTATTCTCTAAACTTCAGTGGGGAAAATAGTCAATTTATAAAGTGTAAAAAGATCAACCAGAGAGTTAATTAATCATTTATGATCATAGATTGAAACTTCAAAAATTCTTAATGTAATGTATGGCTGTAGAAACTTCAGTTAATATTCTATTCTTAAAATTTGGATTTTCAATAACTAGGAAAAATTTAGTTCAATAAAATTTTTAAAATACTTATTAGTAAAAAGTGCGTAGAATTTTTAAAATTACTTAAAATAATGTCCTTAAACTAACAAAAACTAAATATTACAATTAATTGATATTAAAGTTAAACATCTAAAATTTTATCACTCTTCAAAGAGTTGTAAAATATATTAGGTTGGAGAAAAAGAAATCCATTATTTTTACGTGAACTTTATGTAACTTCTTTTGGATTCACTTTGTAAAAAGATTTAAAACAGCTTTCATGTAGATTTTTATTCATGCGCGTTACGACTGCTGACATGCGGTTAACTTCGATCATTTTTTATATTTTATAGACATTTTCGACGATGCTGTATCCACATGCGAGGTGCATCTCTAACATCAAAAATACCCGAATGGAATCGACGAAGCAAAAATTGTACGTAACTGGTTGTTACAGTCTTATATAGGACGATAAATACCTTTCACAATTTTTGTCACCCGGCTATCTTTTTCGCCGTTACAAGAGAAAAATGAAAATGTATCGAATTTTCTGTTTGTTGTCTTCCATTTGTAAAACCTTGTACTCGTAACTGAATTAATCAAACAAGAAAACCGCAAGAGGATATTTTAGTGTCAAATGTCATCTTTCCAACGAGCATAAATCTGAAATTGTTTGATAGGTACTTCACGAGATATCGATCACTACAGACGTCTACCGAAAAAGTAGTGGATTACTTTTTCTCCAACCCAATATAATTACGTTTTGCTCGGAATTTAAAAATAAAAATTTAAAAGTTTATAAGATATAGCAAAATATTAAAATTTTGGAGTTTTAAAAATTAAGTTTATTTTAAAGTAAATAAATCTTTACTGAATCACTCTTCTATGGTATTAAAAAAACATCTTTGTACTTTTGAATAAAGATAATATTTTTCACATTGATTTAAGACTATTGGAGACATTCTGTAGTGTTCATTGTTATAGCATCTATTTAAGTAATTAACAATTTTAAAATCTTGGCAACAATGAAACTGTACTTCCAATAAATTTTAAATAGGCGAAATTTAACATATGCCCAACTTCATTTTCAGTGAATTCTTTTCATTTATAATCGTAACTCGAGGTTGGAATTCGGCTCGTGAACTATTTAACTGAAAATCAGAGCGCTGCTTATTAATGTGTCAGCTCCGCTACCATAATTTGCAAACAATATATTAGTACCCATTATGACTGATTAGATAAGTCATTAGTAATCCCATAATTTTTAAGTCATTTAATTCACTTGCACAGTAGTTGATTTGTCATGCCAAGCCAGTGCAAAAACAGAATGAAAATTTGCTGCAAACACATCAAGTGAAGACCAAACTTTTTCATCCCTCCTGCAAATCCCACTAATTAGTTTCAATGTATTGATAGCTTCTCTTTAATGTGAAGCACATTTATGTTATTTAAAGAGCAGAATACAAAATGTTTCATGGTTACAACCTTCAAATTTAAGAGTGAAAAATACAGTGAAGTCATTTTTCGCCTTACAAAATTTAAGATATAAAATAATTTCTTTAAATTTGAGAGTATGAAAACACTAAGATCTTAAGTTTCTAATTACAAATAGAGATTTTAGGGATTTTGCATAAATACCAATTCTGTGAATAAATAAATCACGTAAGAGTAGTTCATTAGCAAGATATACTAATTTACTCTCAATATATATTTTAAATTTTATTGCAGATATATTCAAGAATAGATATTAAGATCAAATGTAAGTAAGTATTCATTAAAATTAGGTAACTTAAAATTTAATCTTGAAGTTATATATATAACTTCAAGATACTATAAATTTATATATAATCGGTTGGGGAAAAGTAAGCCTGGTGGCTAAAATTGTGAAAGGTGTTTATCGTCCTATATAAGGCTGTAACAACCAGTTACGTACAATTTTTGTTTTGTCGATTCCGTTCGGGTATTTTTGATGTTAGAGATGCACCTCGCATGTGGATACAGCATCGTCGAAAATGTCTATAAAATATCAAAAATGATCGAATTTAACCGCATGTCAGCAGTCGTAACGAGCAAGACCTAAAAACCTACATGAAAACTGTTTTAAACCTTTTTACAAAGTGAATCCAAAAGAAGTTACATAAAGTTCACGTAAAAATAATGGATTTCTTTTTCCCCAAACTAATATTTAAATAATTTTATTAAAAGTTAAACCGAGAACACACTTAGACGTGTTCGAAATTACATTTTAAAACAGTCACCGAAGTATTCCATCAAGAAAATACAATGAATTATAAGAACACTGCAAAATATATGTAGTTTAAAGTATTAAGATATTTAAAATTACGTTTAATAGTATTAAAACAATATTAGTATTAAACGTAGTTAAAATATTAAATATATTATTATATATAAATATAGTATTATAATATATTAAAATATTTAAACCTGAAAAAATTGTTATGTTAATAAAGTGATTTCAGCTTACCTATATTCAGCCTCGTGAATTTCACAGTATCTTTAAAAGTCTTTGCACCTAAAATAGAGAAAAATTGTATCTGAGGTAGCAAAGTAAATTTAGTACAACTTAGAGGAATTATTTTATTTGAATTAAAATTTACATAGATCTATTAAATATTGTAAAAACAGAAATTATAAAATTTTCCATCTCATAATGCTAACATTTCAAATAGTGAAAAACTTAATGGGATTGGTTTGTTGCTCAGCAATAATACGTATGAAACGAAAGCTACTATTTAAAGTGTCTTCTGAGCTTCTACAAACAACTAAGCTCAAGACAGAATTCGAACTCGCGAACTGATGAATTGTGTGCATGAGATACTATAAGATATGGTACCGAATAACCATTCGGGTATCAGTTCTAATAGGTTTAGAGTTATAGTGTATAAAATTCAGAATATAAAATTGCTATAAATATAAAAATTAGAAAATCTTGACATTAAACAATCAACATTTGCTTTATCTTTTAACTGGTACAATGGAAATCTTAAATGGTTAAAATACTTTATCGTAAATTGATTGCATAGTTGGCTGATAAGGTTTTGTGGCCCAAGGTCGTAAATTGAATAGGGGGAGCTGTTAAGCTCATTTTTTTTTATTAAGGAATTACCTCTTTTTGAGCGTTAATTTGACTCTGATTTAACTATCAGAATAAGATTAATTTTGCAAGAAATGTATTAGCCTTTTCTTAAGTTATTTTTATCTGAAAGCATGTTGCATTTTGTTTTTAAATGGGAGTCCTTTAGACTTCGTGATTTTTTTCCGCCCTTGCGACAGTCAATTTTTAATTTGGCGAATGATCAGATGTCATACAAAATATTGGATTTTTTATTTTTTGCTACTTAAGAGTGCTACTTTGACTGGAAATTAAATTTAAAAGTGGACTCTTATTGGCATCAAACATTCGAGATTAAGTTGGAAATAGGCCCCAAAACTATTTGAACGCCAGACCACTGTTCGACATTTGTTGTTAATATCTCTTCAATGCAATCTCATGACATTTTAAGAAATTTTTATGACGTAAGTTATCTTACAGTTTTAATTTAGAACCCTTAAGCATATTCATGGCCAAGATAATCTGTTTAAGGATCAAGGAACTCTTTTCAATAAACTCTAATTCATTAATCTAAAGCCTTAAAAGTATTTGAAACTAAATAAATCAATGATTTTGAAAAGTTATGGAGAGAATATTAGAAATTAAAAATTCCTTAATAAAATTTGTAGTTTTACAACATCACAAATGACAGACATTTTGGAATTTAAGGAAAATATTAGTCTGCAGGAAGTTGTACAATTTATACTTCGATTTTATAATCCTTAACGTCAGTGACTTATGGATTTCAATTTTAATCAGATTTTGATTTAGATAAACTACTTAAAACATTGATCAATATTCATACATTTCAATAGATATTCAACATACAGTCATACATTTCAATCAATATTCAATGCTGACTTTTGAAAGAAAAACCTTTTGCCATTTCAAATTCAAAAGTGATTAAAAGGTATCCAATTTATATTAAATCCTCTCCATTATTATACTATTTATAAAAAAATTAGTATTTAAAATAAATTACCATTTATTATTTGATCCCCATGGACTTTCATAAAATCTACGGAAATATTATAACCATTGATCATTTTATCTACTTTAACTTCATCAGCTATTACTTTCTTGAATTGTTTTTCAGATTCTATGACAACACTCTCATTTTTAAACACAAGATCTTTCACAATTTCATCAAGATCTAGTTTATTAACCAATCCCTTAACTTCCAAGTCACCCGTAATTGTGACTGGACCTAAGAATACTGCATTATCAAACGTGTTAGACTCGTTTAACTTCAATGCTTCTCTTGCTATTTCAGATATATCTACTCCATCAACATGGCCTTCCACTACTATGTCCTTTTCAACCACAATGCCATCCGTAAAATGCAAAATACCAGGAATTGTATCATTGCCAGACAAGGTTACTATGTCTTCAGGAATACGAAGACCATCCACTTCACCTGCAACAAGTACATCTTCTGCGAAAACTGTTCCAGTGAATTCCTTAAAGCCAGTTATTTCTTGAGATTTGTCGACGAGAAATAAGTCTTCTGGTATTTTCAAACCATTAACTTTACCTTTAACAGATAATGGTCCATAAATAGTAGTATCCTGTAGGAAAGTAGTTTCTCCTATAAAAGAAAATCAATTAGCAATATGCTTAGCTTAAAATTAACTCATTGACAAATTACCAAAGGATACGTTAATTTCAAAATCGCAGAAAATCCTGTATTATCAAGTATTGATATCAATAAGAATAATATAGGATTCTTGATTTCAAAAGATTATAATTACTCTTCAGTTAAATCTATTATAACTTAAAGCATATATCTCACTGCATAATTGAAGTTTTAAACTAGTCTGGCCCAAAAAATTATTAGAGCAATCTTTTCAGCACGATTTAAACTTATGAAACAGTTTAAATTTAAGAAATCTTTAGTACATATACATTTTACGATTAATTGCAATAAACTTAATTTTTACAGTAACTGACCAAATTTATAAAAACATTAGATTAATTTCTTTTGTTTTCTTGTAAAATTAGGTTTGGTTTGCCACTCAATGGTCATTTTTTCATTTTTCCATGGTAATCAGACCGAAACTCAGTTTAAAAAATATTCCGATTCATTTCAAGCATACATATCCAATGTGGGAATCTAAATTGTTTAATCAAAAGCCAGACATCTAACCACTCTGATACAATCGCTGCAAAGCATAGATTTTTACTAGACAAAGTCTTAAGGACGAGTAAACTTTAATAAGCATCTTATTCACTTTTAGATTCTAAATAGCTTCATGAATTAATTCTAATGAGATTAATTTTTAGTTTAAAGAAAATATAAAAATATATATTAAAGAATATGTAATATTAGGCTTATATAAACTCTAAATATGAAATTAACCTTCTATTAATAAAGTCACTTATTAAATACTTCCGCATTTTGAACAGAAGTTTCACTAGTTAAAAAATTTAATACAATCCATGGACATTAATCGTGAATTAATGAGGTACAAATTTAGTTTCTCTTATCAAAATATTAATGTATAAGAATAAAAGTAAAATTTGAAGCTGTCATTTTTCTTCAGTTAAAACAAAATTCACTGGAGTATTCTTTCGTCCGTTTTCACAAACTTGTCTATGCATTTTTGATATTACAGTTTCACAATTTCCTTCTAATACATTTCTTTTTAGTATTTAATGCAACTTTAAACTCGTAATGTACATAATATTCTGACTAGAAAATACATTTTATTGTAAAATCTAAATTGCCAAAATTACATCTACAAAAAAATTAGAATTCATCATACAAGGTCTCAAAATGAAGGTTAGAACACTAAACCCTTAAGCTTCAGCAATATGAATATTGCAGAATTAATGGTACATTTAAATTAATTTAACAGAAACATTTCAGCAAACACAGAAAGAGAAGTTCTTGGAATTTGTTTTTGATAAGATTTAAGCACTGGCACGCAAACATACTTAAAAACATTATAGCACGCAAAACTGGTACATAAGAAGTTCATTTAATAGATTGTCAAGTTGCAACGTTTTCATTAGCTTCAAACGCACAGGAGCTTCACGGAAAAGTATCGTTAACGAGTAATTACTTTTATGAAACTTGGAACATTTTTATAAAGCCTAACTTAGATGCAAAATTTATTAAAGTCTTCATGCATTTTGTTTAGAATACATCTTATTAATAATCTTTAATAGCCAAGTTATTAAAGTAACTTTTTTAATGGTGTAAAATATACTGCATAAGATCAGTTAAGTTTTAATTTGAAAATAAGACACCAATATTTCACGATAATCTTGAAAGTATAATAGTTGTACTCTTGTGTAGTTTGTAAGCTCTTTAATTCTTAAAGTAAATACTTTAGAATGCTATTGTCTGATAAGAAATTTGTACCATTTTATAAAATGATTGCAATATTTTTTCTAAACTGATAAAGTTACACTTCATAGAGAACCATAATTAATATTTTTCAAAATTCACTATCAGGTACGAAACTACAAATAAGTTATAATGATGTTTGGAAAACAAAGATTAGAGATAGCAGAATCGATTAAAAACTAGGCTTAATGATTAGAAAGTTAACACTAACAGAATGAGTTACTTATTTCAATCCATAAATTTAATAACTAAAGATTTTCGTTTTCAGAATGATAGATGGAAGATTAAAAAAGCATATTTCAGGTTTAGCGTAACAGAATCAACTCGTAAGTAATAAAATGGTTAAAAAAATTTCTAAAATTCCAATTAAAATTTCTATCTTTAAAAACTAAGTTATTTTTGCATTTTTGGGAACTCCCTAAAAAGCGTACTTACCGGTAATCTCTGCTGGTCTGTCAGTTCTAACTATAGACTGAGCAAGCTCAGAAATATTGTAGCCATTCAAATGTCCATGAAGTATAATATCCTTTGTTTCCAAGCCTCCGCTGAATTTTTTAGTGCCTAGAATTTCTTGCTCACCAGTTTTCGTTAATGCATTTGCGTACAAGTCATCAATGTCTATTCCATCGATAACCTTAGTATCTACATTTTCAGCAACGATTCCATTTTGGAAGACCTTTCTCCCAGGTATAACGTGTGATCCAGCCAAAGTGACAACTTCGTCTCGAATTTTGAGACCATTGAAAGTGCCGGATATGTCCAAGTCCCCAGTAACAACTAGCTTGTTTTGGAAAGTCATGTCAGCTGAAAATTTAAAAATAAGCTTTAGTGAATATAAAATAATTTTGAGTCTTTGAAAAATATTTGGAATATTAGTGATTTGTAAAATAGAATTGGTAATAAATGCTACTAGAGCACGTAGGTAATAAATGCTACATTGAGCAAGTAGGCTCGTTTTAAATAGACAATTTCGGTTTCCTAAGTTAATAGAATTTATTAAAATTAATAAATTTTCAAAACAGGTTTTGGTATATTCTAAATACAAAGCTGCACTTTTCAGTAAACTATACGAAAAGTTTATTTTGTTTAAAATCACGTCAAATTTAGTATTAAAAATACTGAAGAGCTGACTTAACTATATTGTGCATTTAGATATAGAAAACTCTTGTTTTGAGTTCATAAAAATTTAGAAACTTTATGGAATGGAAAATACATAACGGCTAACGAAGTCATTTTTCGACGGTTTTATTTGAAAGGAAGTACATTATATAAAAATGTTTTTAAAAATATATTGTTTAAAACAGGATTTTAAGCACTTCTATTCCATTATTTATTATTATGAACTTAGTCTTTGTAGATAATCTAGGATATTTTATTCCCAAATATTTAAATGGGAGCGTGGAAGAACTGTTGAAATTCCTTTCAGCACTCTTCAATTGCTAAATATTTCATAATGGAATGTTTATTACAGAATAGACAAAACGCATGTAGTCAATAAAGTTCTGTTATTAAGGAATGGCAGTTTTTCCATTTAAGAGCTGAATATTAGATTTTAAAAATCTTATTTTTTAAAGTCAACTTTTTCAATAAAGTTAAAATTTATAGAAAATTGCTTATTTATACTTTGAAATAAAGGGAAAATATTATCTAAAGTTTCTCCGCTTTAGAAATTCTAATATCTATTATAAAACAGAAAGAATCTGATGCACATTAATACATCCAAAAAATTGGAACAGTTTTCGACAGTGAGAGAAATTTTTAAAGATAAAATTATTAACGACAGAAACTAGTTCTAATCTGATCCTGAAAAGTTTTGAAAGACTTTTAGCTGTATTATTCTTATATTTTTAGAGTTGATTTTTAATCAACACGTTTCTTCACAAATTTCATTAGAATTTAATTTATAATAAGTTAGTTGACAAACTTAATGATTGAGTAATTGAGAGAGAATTAAGAAAGCTATAAATATATTTGAGTTTCAAATACTTTGGTACGTTAATTGTGTACACACAAAAATTAATCATGATTAAACTTTAAAAGAACCTTAAAGATTTCATAGTAACAAAATACAAACCAAAGGAAGTTTGCGTATTATCAGTTCTCATCACATCTTCACTGATGTCTATTCCGTTTACCGTTCCAACATCTAAATTTCCAGTTATTGTCAAAGGCTTCTCAAATGTTATAGTTCCTTCTATCCTCTGTGATTTATCAAGTCTGAAAAATGTAAGATAAGCTTAAAATACTCAATTAAAAAAAACAATTGCATAAGCTGTTTTCAAATATTTAGATTCCTTAGATACATTAATTTTTTTATCCAATAACAATTAAGAAATGACCCAGCTATTACTATACTATAATGAAATTTAAATCTGCTTTTAATCTTTGAAATGTTTAGTGATCAAATAGTGCCGAATGATGTTTAAGTTTGAGGCGACGGCCATTGTTGCCGACCATTTTTAAAAACTGCTTTTTCTATAGAATAGTAAGTAGGATTTTGAAGAAAACTTAATTTTTAGTATATTAAAACACGATATATAATTTACTATATAAATATCAAGGCTCGTTAAAATTTTTTTAGCGGCTTAAATTTCCTAAAGTTGTCAGTAAAACAGTTTACCGATTTGTCATTAAGGTGTTTATTTTTCACACGTAAGATAAATCTGGGTGCTATTTTAAAGTGAATTCCAAATCACTACAAATTACCAAAACCAAGGTGGGATTTAAACCTACAAACTGTTGAACCGGAAAGAAAGGTTTTTTGTCCCAGATATCACTTTTAAACTGTTCAAGAAGAACTTAAAATAATAATTTTAAAAAGGCATTATATATACGTAAATTTAAAAGTTTAAAGTTTAACTGTTCAAATAATTTAAAAAAAGTTAGAGAAGGAGCTAATATCATTTGTTAAAAACATTCTACATCTTTCTATGAGTTATTGCTTGTGATAATGAGTTAGTAACATGGAATCTTGGAAGTTTAACTTGAGAAAAGTAAATGTCCTTTATGTATTAAATATTTGTCAGGAGCTATTTTATTTGCATTATAAAATTTAAATTTTTAGATATAGGATGTTAAATTAGAAAATAAGTCAATTCAAGAACAAATTGGCCTAAAATGCCATTTTCTATGCAAGCAATTATATTCAAATGGCTTTCAAATTATTACAGATATCCCTGTCAAGTTTAATAGAACAAACGAACAAAAAAACCAGAGAGTTATCAATTTACCGCGCACTTTTTTGAACCGACTTAAAAAGTAAATATTAAGTATTTAACATTGCAACTAAGAAAACAGATCATTAACATCTCTTAACGAATCTATATACAGATTTTCCTACTATTGACATTTTTAAATCAGATTTTACTTAAACCTTTTTAACAAGACCTCATTAATCTTTAAAAACTTACATTTGAAAGCGAAATTTTATTTTTTTGGCACAAGAGAATCAAACCGGGACCTGATTTTAAGTGGATTCCGAGCCACTAACATTCATACCCAAGGTGGGAAAATTTTACTGAAGAAAAGTTTTATGCATGTTCCCCAACCCAAGTAAGATTTAATTTAAAAATATAGTATTCACTCAAAAGCTATTAAAGTATTGACCTGTGCTTATAAGAGATTTTTTTTAATCTGAACAGCTTCGCAAATAGCTCTTTAGCTCCTATCGATACAGAATTTCAAGAATGTTGTATTTTTTTACCACTAAAAATACCATGCTGTTTCACTCATTTCTCAGCTTAGAAAACCATTTTCAGACTAAGCATTGGTTTAGCCATTTCAAATTAAAGCAAGCTATTTCAAGTCTCACAAAACAAGTGATTGAACAGAAGTAGACACATACAGCCATTTACATTTTTCGTAACAATACTTATACAAAGTACTAAAAGATTAACATCCAGAGAAATTTACTTTCTGTATTACAAACTATGTTTAATATTGTTTTAGTACATACCTGTAAACTTCTTTCTGGAGTTGTGGTAGATTCACACCAGCAACAGATTCAAGATTTACAGATAACGCCACAATTGAAGATCCAGTGATGTCACCAACAAACGTCTTCGTGCCAGTGATATCCATTTCTTCATCTACACGAACGATATCTACGATGGAAAGAAAAGTTAAACAAAAAAAATTTGCTTATTTTGCAATTTCATACATACAATTAAATTCTAACCTGGTATTATTTTTTCCATTTCTTCAACTAA
>JAPDSC010007835.1:6787-17085 GCA_026290005.1 Latrodectus geometricus | reverse complement strand
GTAACATACTTCTCCAAAGTGTTCTTTTCTTTATTTGATGTTTGCAAAAGACGCTCAAAATATTCTATTGGCTTTTTTGATAACGTTGCATGTTTAGTATTCAAATGTCGTTGCAGTTTTGACGGTTTCATGCTTTCTGCAGCCAAAACTTCTTTGCAAATTAAGCACACTAGTTGTTCTTCATAGTTGTGAGAAACGCATGTGAAGCCATACTGCAAATATGATTCGTCATATTTTCTTTTTTTTTGTTTTGCTAGAAGTCGGATTTGAAGCACTCACTGCTACTTGGTTGTGACGGCGTGGCAGACTTATTAGTTGCAATTTTAATTAGCCATTTATCCATGATGGTTAAATAATAACAAATAATTAAACAAAATGTAGTTGAACTTTAACGTAATAATTAAAAACACCAACTGAAAATTACACAGTAAATACACACATGTCACTACGAAGACAAAGCTGAGTCCAAACTGAAGTACAAACAGAAAAATAACTACACTCGAATCTCTACCAGTGCAATGACAACAAATTACGATCAGATCAACCCCGACTCATGGCGTGTTCAAAGTGTGCAGCGCACAAAGGCACCGTATCACAAAGACGCCGAAAAAGAAGCTTTCATTTAATTTTTTTTATTATTCTTTTATAAAAATAATATGCCGATTCGCCTAGCCTAGCTTGATTATGCTTCCGTATTGTATGTGTAAGCTGTAAGGAGACGCGGCGTCTGGGTACTTATAATCACTAAGTTATCTTGCAAACACTGGCGGCCAGACATCAATGTCGAACGTTCAGTTGAAAATCGAGGAGCGCGTTGTATTTATTATTTTAAATGCTACTTCCATATTTTCATTTATAGGCCCTACATAACAGTTTTGCATTGCCACTTTTTTCAAAAAATAGTTATAATAAAACTACAATAGTATTTTTTATGATTTTTATTTGTATTTATATTTGTACGTAGTGTGTATACTAATTTTAAAATTTTATTTATAATGATTGAAAAGTATCAGATCTTTGCGACCCCCCTGGGGGTCGCGACCCACAGTTTAAGAATCCCTGCTTTAGAGGACAACAAGCCGATTCCTTGTCTCCAATAGATGTAAATACTTCTGCAACACATATATTTTTTTGACGAAATTCTTAGTTATTCGGAATAATTTACATCAAATGTATATATTTTGCCACATTATATTTCTACATTGTAATTTGTACTACAAAATAATCCATTCTGACACAACAAATACATTTTATATTGTTCATAAAAAGTATTTATAATTTGTAGCTAACTACTTAATGTTATTCATGTTAGAGTTTTCTAAAAATCGTAAGTACTACTTATCAATATGTGGATTGTGAACATTTTCAAAGACCAAAATTCGAAAGTTTTATCAGATATATTGGCAAGCAATATAGTCCTGAAATCATTTTTATTCCAACGGCCGGCTCAAGTTGACTAGCTCTTCCACATAATAAGGTCGAAAACTACTACTTATTTAGCACGTTACCCGGTGGGCAACAGTGAATCAAGTTACGGAGGCGAGTACCAATAAACACGTCACACCACCACAAACCCGTTTACAGGGCGGGCGACACTAATTCTTCATAGAAAGGACAAGGAAACGTCCATGCTGAAGCCGCGATTAGAACCCGGGACCTAGAAGTCAAGAACACAAACCCCTCAGCCATCGGCCGGCAGCTCTGAAATCAAATCTTATTCCATATTATTATCAAAAATAGGCTATGGATTTGAGTCTTTCAATAATAAAATATAATTTTAGAAGTTCATTTATTTGAAACTATTACTTTCATCATAATGAAAGGAAAATGCATTATAATAATAATTTAAGAAGGAAGTAATAAGGCTGTAATTGTGAAAAATTGCTCTTATATTTTTAAGCAAACATGCACAGTGTTATCCAAAAGCATTTAGAAAGTGAATCAGAATACATTTGCACTTGTGTGCTAATCATTCATAATATTTACATTGGAACTACTTTGATATACCCCCCCCCCAAATCTGACATTTGGTGACTTTTTTTCCCTCACCAACCATAATACCTGTTTTTGGCGCCTTTTTTTACTCGCCAAGATGGATTCTCGCTAATACAAATAAATAATACATTAAAAAAAACTTTTAAAAAAACTCAAAAAATGGTACAAAATACAAGAAAATACTAAATTTGGCAACAACAAAAACCTAAAAGCTGAAAAAACCGAAATTGGTAACACCAAAATAAGAAATAGCAACCCTAAAAAGTCCGTAGGGAGTGCCAGATTTGGCGTGTAATTTTTGGGGGGGTATATATCAAAGTTGTTCCTTTACATTAAATGTATTAATGCTTTACTTTAATATATTTCCAATAAAATTATTTCGAATTTTAATTCCTCGGTTTTAAATATTTAAATAATTCGGTTTCAGCTTATCAAAGAGCAGCGACAACCAGTGGTAAAAATGAGTATTTTAGTTCTATTCATTTATTTTTATAGCATCTTTATTTTGTTTTAAGATTTGCGATTATTGAACATTACTCTCATTTTCTATAAAAACTTGGACTGAAAAATTGTCATAATATTAGATAGAAAAAAAAGTTTCGCAGAATAAATAAATGAGAAAAGTATTCTTATTCGATTACTGCAATAGTCATATCGCAATTGATGCTTTAGTTACACTCAAGTAATGTAACGACTTCAAAAAATCGGCAAAATTTCTTGCGATAATTTTCTTTTTTTTTTTCTGTTGTTGATAGAGGAAACAAAATACATGCCTCTTTCTTCCGGAAGCGAGCAGAATTACGCATATATTACGCCTTATGCACATGGTATTATTTGGAATCCATATCATTGTTATTTATGTGGTTTAAATTTAGTAAAATAGTCCTGAAATTAAATTTAGCAGTTAAACTCGTTATTTTCTATTTTCCTCGTGCCAAACCCAAACAAATATTCAGTATCCAAGTACAATGAGGAATTTGTTTATATAGATATTTAAAAGTATCGCAAAAAAGAAATCAACTATTAAAGAAAAGAAAAGGAACTCTAAGTAATATACATAACAATATATTTATCGCTTGAAAAAAAATCTATTAAAATCAGGGTTGAGTTGTAAACTGATACAAAACAAAGGAAAATAACTCATTTGTTGTAGTGTCATGGGACAAAACATTTCAATAAAATTTATATGATAAAGCAAGAAATACTTTTTTTTTTTTTAGTTAAATTGTTATAAAAAAAATAGTCAGTAAGCAACGGATATTTAAAATCAATGCACATAAAATATTTGCGTTGCCAGCAGAGCCATGCAAAATATTTTGTTCTCTAATACAAATTCCGCATCGTCTTTAGAATTTTTTTTTTATACATATTATATATTAGTCAACATTCGACTAAGAAAAGCCCACGCTAAGGCACGAATTGCATGATATCCTACGGAATTTATGACTTAGAATATTTCATTTATTTGTAATAAAATTGTCTTTTCAGGGGTATATTTTGTGAACTCTGTAAGCGGATGATTGCGTTTCTTAAAATAATTTTTGTTTAGAGCTTATGGTATCAAGGAAGATGAAAAGTAAATACAAAATCAACAAATCAAATATTGCGGTGAATATAAATTTTTTCAGAACAAATTATAAGTAAATATTTTAAAAATATTTAAATTATACTAAACTAAATATAAATTATAAGATAAAAAATATATTTTTGATTGTAATTTTTAAGCAAATTTTGTTTTAATAATAATAATATATATATATATTCATACATAAATTTGTATATTTTAAAATTTTGCTCTAGGTGTTAAATTTTTTTTAAATATAATATCGCGAAATAAATAATACTAACAAAAATGTGTATATATTATTTAATAGAAACAGAGATTTATAATATAAATATTGCATTTATAAACTATAAATACAAATTTAGATTTGTGATTAATTTACATCTTTTACATTAAAATTTAATTCAATATTGATGGAATTTCGTTTACCTGATAATTAACAAAAAATTTTATTTGACAATATAATAAAAAATTGTATTATTTTATCAATTTCTCAGTAACGTGATTTTTTACTTATGTGAAATCGATTATTAAAAACATAATATTTATGTAAGGTAATACATACGAGACAATGAGTTTTCACTGGGGGAAAAAAGTCATAATTTTAAATATTGTGTGTTGCCACTAATTAAAAAAATAATCAGTAATTTTTGTAACAAATTGACATTCATAGTACCAAAACAAAGATTTATAACTATGTAATGGTTTATTACACTTCATATTCGTACAGTGTTGTTGTTACGCTTTGTCTCAGACGACATGAGTATTGTTGATGTTAAGAATATTGATGGAATGAAAAATGAATGTTGTTCTTTACCAGAAGAATTAAATATTGAACATTTAAACAACTTAGAGGAGATTCAAGAAAGCCTGTGTAAAATTGAGGTAAGGCTGATATTCCTTATTTCTCAATTGAGAAATACATATGAATTTGCTAAGAAACA
Source organism: Latrodectus geometricus (assembly GCA_026290005.1). NCBI lineage: Eukaryota > Metazoa > Arthropoda > Arachnida > Araneae > Theridiidae > Latrodectus > Latrodectus geometricus. The sequence goes on along the minus strand of JAPDSC010007835.1, from coordinate 12,582 downwards.
ACAAATTGAGTGTCAAAATGCATCAATGGTTAAACTCATCCTGAAATACCTTTTTTATGCTAATTATGAAGATTGGAACGTTTTTAAGAGTCAATTTTATTCTTTCAATATTAACAATGATTTAAATGAAACGGAGAAACTTAATTATTTACCACAGTCTTGTGAAAAATCAATTCAAACAAAAGATGATACTCTTAGTTCTATATTAAAAACTCTTGAAGAAAGGTATGAAAACAAGAAACGAACAGCGGACTCACATATGAATTCAATTTTATCTTTAGCGAAACTAACTCATGAATCATCAAAAGAATTTAGAAAGTTTATGGATAATATTGTAAAACATTTAAAAGCTCTTACATTGTTATGTTTGGAACTAATGTCCATACGAAATGACACAAGTCATAAACGAGCTTCCAAATTGGGAAGAATTTATTAAATATTTGTTAAAGCGAAGTCAAATATTAGAAAATAAACAAGGAAATCAACTTTCATGCGTAAAGCCTAAAGGGGAAACTATTTTAAAAGTAAAAATTTAATGATAAAATCAAATTCCAACTGTTCAATATGTTCAATTAATTCGCATCCCATATATAAATGTAAAACATTTCAAGGAATGTCTATTAAAGATCGCTATAACGAAATAAAAAAAGAAACATCTTTGCGGTAACTGTTTCGAATCCCACAAGTTTTCGGAATGTAAAAATCAAGACTTTCCAAATATGTGACAGGAAAAATCTACACCGGAAACATCACACTCTCATATGCAGAGGCGGCGAACAAACAGAAAGCCCTTTGACCTTGAATGAGCGCGACACTGAAGAAGCTCAGTTACAATGACTAACCGCTGCCTCTTCCTGTCTGCTGCTCCCATGTATGTGATACTCTCAACAACTAAAATACAAATAAAAGGAAAAAACGGAAGTTCATTTTCTTCTCGCTGCTTACTGGACTCATGCTCACTTTCTGTGCGAATGAAGTTGCTGATTTGTTAGAAATAAAATAAAAATATGTTAGCGCACCCATTGCAGGGATTAACGGGTCTTCTTTAACAGTAAAAAAAAAAATAAATAAATAAAATGATATCCACTACAATTTCTAAAGCTAATAAGAATTTTGAAAAATATATTGAATTTTTAACAGTGCCAAAAATTACAGATTTAACTCTTTCAAAACAAATAGACATACCAAAATTACCAATGAATTTAACCCCTTAAGGCATTTGCCCGTGTCTGACACGGGCGAATGTCATTGCCAGATGCTTGTCTCACACGGGTGCTTTTGTTATTTCTAATGCCCGTCTCAGACCCGTTCCAGTAAAACTAGAAATAGATAGGCTAAATTATATGCCATCTATATTAATATTAAATTATTATTAAACTTTTAACATAGATGGCATATGGATAATTTTTGGAAGTTTTTTCGAAAAAAACTCGTGCTTTAAGGGGTTAAACTATGCGGATCCTGAATTTAATGTTTAATTAAATTCAGGATCCGGGTTAAACAGGAAAAATAGATTGTTAGTTGGAGGTGAACTGTTTTATCACGTATTAAAAGCAAATCAAATTAAATTAAAAAACGAAAATATTATTTTACGCGAAACAATTTTCAGTTGGATAGTTGCAGGTTCTATAAACGAAATAGAAATTCCAAATAAATGATAACGATAATTTGAAAGATGATTTAGAAAGGCTTTGGGATCTGGAATCATTGAGTGTAAGGGATGATCCAAAGCTCTTGTGATAATGTTTTATAAAAATTTGATAAAACAATAACTTACAATCTCGTTACGAAGTATGCTTACTGTGTACTTCCAATTAATTTAAATTAAGTGATAACTCACCGTTGCTGAAAGAAGACATAGTACTTTTTCAATACGATTTTATAAAAATTTTTCTGATGTAGTATTATTTCCTTTTGCATAAATTCATAAAAATATTCTTTTTATAAAACAATACATTCCAAATTACACTTTTGCCCAAGAAACTTTCGAACTCACTCATTAATGTGCAGTAATTGAAAGAATTAACTTGTTTAAAATTATGGTACAAGATAACAGAATCGGTTAAAATTTGTTACGATCAATCCATGTTTTCATTTTTCCCATGATTTTTCTGAACAGCATGATAAATAGAGAAGAAGTATTTCCATCGTTTTTTAAAAAATCACCCCTGTATACAATTGCTTCTTAAATTTCCAACCTCTTTTTTGCTACACAAATACTAATATGACCATTTGAATATCATCTTAATTAATAATCCAACTACAAATTTAAAAGTGTTATTTAAATTTAGAATACGTTGTTAATTACTGATATTGGAAATATAATACATATATAATCATAATTATAAGTTTACAGTTTTAAAACTACCTAGTATGTTCTTCATATTAAAGTGAAATGAAATTAATTTTCATTCATCAGATAAAATGACTATTCCAATAGTTTCAACAAGGAGATTTAAGAATGTTTTTATCGTATAAACCAGTGATTCCCAAAGTGGTATATATCGACCCCTAGGGGTCTATGACAACCTGTAAGGGGTCTACGTCAGTGAAAAAAAATTTGGGGACCAATGAAATGAAAATGGGGGTCCACGATTGTTGACCTCAACACATACACTGATAGTACCTATTTACTTACATCATACTATCTTATTATATCAAAACATATACATTATTTATAAAAGTACCTATGAAGTAAAAAATTTATTATATATGTTTATAAAATTGTGTAAGTTGTAGGATGTTGGTGTTCGCTTTGTGGTCACAATACATTTTGAACTTGTAAAACTCCGACAGTCGCAGTCTCAGAGCTTCGCTACCTTGCACTGACGCTAAAATTGACGCCAAATGTTGATAATTTATTATTAAAGCATCAGGTTCATCCTTCTCACTAAAAATATTGACTTATTGCTTATGTTATTTTATTTATAGTTTATTTTATGTTTATTTAATGTTACGTATATTTTACATAACAGATACAAAATTTTATTTTAAGTAGTTTTAATTTAAATTCAGTTAATAAATGTATAAATTAACATGCGTTTTTAATTTAAGTTTTTAACACTAAACTTCACTACAGTTAGAAATTTACAGGAAATCAATATCAGGTAAGTAGGGGGCCTACCCAGCACGGAAAAACATGGCAAGTGGTCTACGACAAAAAAAAGTTTGGGGAACTCTGGTATAAACATTCACATAACTTTTTTCAACTAGATCTATAACATACAAATTCATTCTAAAAATGTAATAACAACGTTGAAATATTTTCTTATAGGTAAAATTTTATCTTAAAATATTCTGTCTGTATGAAACAAAATTTCTTATTTTGCGTTCCGGTACTTCCTTTTTGGACAGGAACGCGTTCCGGAACTAAAGATGATTTCTGATAACGAGAATTGGCTGACGTATTGAAAAAAAAATTAAAAAGAATTGCTGATTTTTTTTTTTTTTTTTTTTTTTTTTAAATTTTTGACGAATTTTTATATGTGTTATTATAAACAAGGGTTTGAATCGAACCCGAACCAATACAATGTAATAATAAGATAAATAAGTACTACAGTTAGCAAAATATTCTATGCACGCTATTTACCTACCTAAATCAACATAATCCTATTCGGAATATTTTATAAAAACCATTAGTGTTTTCATGTATTGTTAAAAATATTTATGGAATATTCTTTGAGTATCTACTATGCGTATTTTATAATTTGTTAACTAACTTTTATTAAACGTTTCTATTATTGTAATAAACACATATATATATATATACATACGCAAAATGATTTTCGTTTCCTTTCCTTTTTATGCTATATACAGGGCCGATCCTTGCGACAGGCGAAAATTGGGAGAAAAACCCCCCCGCCATCGTCGTCAAATATGAGACATTTGACCAAAAAAAAAAAAAAAAAACCGTCACCGCCAGGATTATCATGGAAAATCACCTCCCCCCCCCGCCGTTGTTAAACTTGGGACATGAGGCCACACAGAGCGGCCGCCTACCCAAAATCGGCCCTGTTTATATAATTATATATACGCATTCCGGTAAAAAAATATTAGCACAACATCACTGCATCAATCTAAATAACATTAATGATTAGTTAATTGTTTGGCGTATTAATTAGAGTCTCATAAATGTATCTATCGGCCTCACAAACCATATTTGATTTCAGTTACCTGTTTTGTGATGCTTTGAAAATTAACATCTGTAATTTTGCTTGTGATAATTCCTCCTGCATCTACACCAATTTACAAACGGATTACCATTTCGAGACAGAAGGAGGAAAATGTAGTTAAGGATTTTTTTTTTTTTTTTTTTTTTTATAAAATCTATGAAATATACTACGAATATCACATGATAGCGAATCATCTGTAAATAAATGCGTATTAATATATTGATCATGATTTTACATTATAATGTATAGCTGTTATAAGAATTTGTATCATAATATTTATTTTTTATTTAATTATACACACTTTCACTATATAAATGATATTCTTTCATGTTAAATAATTTTAGTATTCTAGTTTTATCACTATTATGATGTATAATAATAAATACTCGATTATATATATAGTAATCTAAGTTTCATAAATCAAGTAACATAACAGAAAGTGAGTGTAACTTCAACGTAGAAACTTAGTTTAACCTTGTCCGAAATTATTTGGAACTCTACTATCTAATTTTTGTTTGCACCAATATATTTTCTGTAAAATGTATTCATGTTTTGATTGTTTTGTAAAGTTTATTTCGAATTTCATTTTCTAGTAAGGAAATAAATCTGAAAAATTATTAAATAGAGCCCTCTGCTGGTGGAAACAGATACTAATCAATTCATTTTATTTTAAAAGTTTGGAAATATTTAGCAGATTAGTCAGATCATATTAATCTGACTTTTCAATATTAGTGATCAATGCAACCATTTTTATCAGGGTAAAATATTACGTAAAAGAAATAATTTTTGTGTTGTATAAAAGTAAGATGTGACAATTACAAATTATTTTCTTGATTGAAATAATATTTTCTCACCCCAATATTTCCGTTGCCTTTTATATGTATATTTAGATTATAAGACATCAGAAATTATGGGTAAATTTTTTTTTATATTTTAAGGTCTCATAAAATTAAATAGTATTTCAATTTTCTAAAACATCTAAAATTGTAAGAGAATTGTCGTTTTCTAAAATTAAAATAAAAATCTTCCAATTATAATATTTTATTTTTCTAAAATATATTTACTTTAATCAATATCAAAAAATACATCTCATTCTAATAGGAAAGTTGATTTTATATAAAAAAAAAGAACCCATCAAAATTGAACGTATTTGGCTTCAGGAATTTTAAAAAATACCATTACTTCACTTATATATTATATTACTGTTTAAACACTTCGTGGAAAATACATATTCAATATTTTGAAAAATGAATCAACTCTGACCTAACACAAAAATAAATAGCGTAAGAAAATTAATGTTGTCATTTTTTTTCCTTTCTGCCATTATCTAATTTTTAACCTGTTATTAATAAAGCACTCACTGCATTAAAAGATTCTACACAGAATTATTTCTATAGACAATGCATTTTTGAAATTTCTTTCAAAAAGTGTTTATTAAAGATGATTAATCAACTAAATTATGGTTAATTTAATTAAGTTAAATTATTAAAAATAATTTCCTTACTGAAAAAATATATTTGGAACTTGGTGAAGCGGCCGAAGAAAATTTAATTTTCTATATAATATTTGATTTTCCAAGTATTTATAAATTAATATTCTTAGAAAATAATTTCATTTTTTTTT
>JAPDSC010007821.1:0-16780 GCA_026290005.1 Latrodectus geometricus | reverse complement strand
GATAACTTCTAGTCATTCACCATGTTCCAGCGACGGTCTATACATTTGCCGTTAGCAAGACTGGGTTGAACAACAATGGAAATGCAAAAATAGAGGTTGGATTATCATGTAGACAAATATAAATCTAAAACAATGCGAAATATGAAATGAAGTGAATTAAAAAACTAGCGGCAATGTTTCTCGGTTTGTTTATTATTTATTTGTTAGAAATGGGATGAAATTAGTTATCCCATTTCATTATTTTTTTTTTGTAGTTTTCTGATCTTAGTATTTAGTTACTAGTTGTAGTGTATAGAAAATTTTGTATGTTTATTTGGATAAGCGCATAGTCAGTTTGCCTGTATTTGCAATTAACTATGTCAGACAATGAATGATTTCCTTCTGCAAGAAAAGCTAGAACAATACCTGCACATCTAATTAGTCAATCGGATTCATCCAATCATGAAGAATCAGGCGAAGATATTGTAATAAAATTTTTACATATTATGTACATAATCTTTTTCGAAAATTTTTTCTGCTTTTAAACGCGACATAAGAATTTTGAATATTTTAGTTTTATGAAGATCAAAGCGACTTTCTGTATTTAACTATTTGATATTAAAATTATTTTCTTACTTAATTAGATAATCAACTGTGATATGAACTAATTAAATGTCTTTAATATTAACCATTTTCAATTGAAATAATTCAATACATTTTATTCGACAGTTATGGAAATTCATTCAATTAAAGTTCAGTGAAATTTATGTTATTTTTTATGATTATGTATAACAAACTTTTAAATTTCACTTAAAATCAATATTTTTGCATAATAACATTGGCTTTGTTTTTAAGTTAACAAACACACAATTAGTTTTTTTATTAGAAAAATAATCGTTTTTCTTTAATTTGCTTAATAATGATCTTATAGGAAGTTTACCACATACTGTCAGTTAAAACTACAATTATTTTTTTAAGTCTGTTTTAACATTGCAATTATCGTATGACAGTGAGAAAATGTGGAAAAAAATAACTGTAATTTAATTTTGTCCTTGTAAGAAACATGTACTTTTGAGAAATTAAAGTCTCATTGTTATTTTGTTTTTGCATTGTTAAATATAATATTACACTATTTCTTTTATGTAGTAATAACCATGTCCTTATGAAAATTTAAAGAAAATTGAATAATTTCTTTACATTTGTATTATATATATATATATATATATAAATTATTCAATTTTATATATGCACTTGAACTACATTAAGGTATCTCAAAAAATATTTATGTGATTTAATAATTTTCTCAAGAAATCAAAACTGTTCTGTATTTGAATGAAAACTTTAGGGTTTTAAAAGTAAAAATTTTAAACTTTTTAATAACTTGTTGTTTTTCTATTATTCATTTTGTAAACAAAAATCTATTTTAAAATAGTTAATATATAATTAAAAATGAATTTAAAATTTCAGTTATTTTTATAAGTTGTAATTTTTTTAATTTCTTGGATAAAATTACAAAATCATTTGATTTACAAAATAATAAAAAGTATAAATTTATGTATTAAAAATAACAATTTGGTTTATAAAACAATTGCTTTATAAGTGATTTTTCTGAACTAATTAATGTATTTAAACAGAAAATTATGCATGTATTTTAAACAGGAAACTTTACATTATATCTTTCCTAAATTTTTCAAAGACAAATAACATTTCTGCAAAATATAATAAATGTCCCACCATAATTGGTTGAATGGAATAGGTGTTTTTTAATTGAATGGGTGATACAGTTGATATGATTTTGAAAATTTCTATCTAATTTCTTATTGATATATTTTTATTTTAGAAAAACTTAAATAATTTATACTCGGGCAATATGTAGAGAAAATTCTGAAATTTTTTTTTATCATGCTATAAACAATATTTCTGTAATTAAGCTATGATTTGTGCCCTATTTATAATGATAAAATCCAATGATGCATAAACTCCATTAAGAAATATTGGTGCTTATTGTTCAATCCTAAACAACAGCTGTTCTGCTTGTAGAACATTCATTTAAAAAAACAGGAAAAAAATTTACTTGCAGTTGTTAAACTAAACTGCCTTGTAATTTTAAATTGAAAAAAATATTGCATTTAATTAGCCATTTTATAAATAGTTTAATATATTTTAATACTTAAATCTATTTCTTATTAGATATTTTGTACCAATTAATATTACTAATAGTTTTCACAAATAGTGTTATTGATTGGTTCATAAATAGTGTTATTCAATAGTTGTTATTGATTGTTGCTAGCAGTTACATACTTCACTCAATTGTTTTCTGTATATAAACATGTTATTCATCTAATTTAATTTTGTTTATAGTTGTAAATTTTATGCATATAATATCAATTTGAAGTTCTGATAAGTGACCTAAACCTTTATAATAAATGTTGAAGTCTTTATGTAAAAGAAAATGAGTTTGTGTACTTAGGAAATTTTTTCATAATATTTATTGTTGTTAAGTTGTCATGGGGGTCATACATTTTTTACATAACATGTTGAATACTGATTTCTCTTTTATTAAGCAATGAATTGGAATAATATATTGCCAGCTCAAATTAGTAATTTTATTTGTGTTTTATCCTTTTGTAACTTCAAGTGAAAGCTATTATTTCATTTAAAATGTGTTTTCATTTATGTTATAGGATGAAACTTCCAGTATTGACAGTGCCTCTACTCTAGATAATGCCTCTCGTAGCGATACTCCAACAAATAAAAGAGGTTGTAGGGGAAAAGGCAGATGGAAATTAAAAAATTGCAAGTTAGCTTATAAATGCACCACTTTTATAAAGGTTACTTTTTTATTAGTTTTTCATTTAGTGCTGTATTTTATTTAAGGATTTTCAAAATTAGTAATATAAATTTTCTCTGTAATAAATCAAAGATATCTTCAAGTAAAAAAAAAAAATTGAAAATAAAGAGTATGGTAACATACAAGCAATTAAAATCATTGAAATTCATAGTAATTTTATTGATAAAATTCATGATGATCATAAATTAAATAATTAAGGTCAACTTTTTTTGACAATATAAAGCATTCAGTTAAATTTTTTAAACAAACTTATGCTTCACTTGATTAAAATAAAAAAAATAATATCATAATGAAACAGAAAATTTGAATATTCTTTAATTCCTTATTTTAGAAGTATATTGTTTTCCTTTTATTAGTTTACCATAATTCAATATTTAGTAATGATTATTACTGATAATTTGATTAATGTATTCATAAAGATTTGAGTAGTTATATGCATAACATCCAACTGTGCATCATGTGAGAGGAAACATATATGAACCATTTGAGTCATTGCTCTGCATTCAACTCAGGACACTTGTTAGAAAGTTACTGGAGAGTTTGGCACAAAATGTTTGTGAACAATTTATGTACTTATTAATGTTTCAGTTTTATTATCTGTATTCATGTCATCTTTGTTCTAATTTTAATTTTGTAGTGTTTAATGCTTGATATTCTTACTACAGTTGTCTTCTAATCTGCTACTAGAAGTAAAAAAAAGAAAAAGAAATTCATAACATTATATTACTTTTTTGAAATACCTTAGTAAAAAAATTTTTATGTCTTCTAATCTGCTACTAGAAGTAAAAAAAAGAAAAAGAAATTCATAACATTATATTACTTTTTTGAGATACCTTAGTAAAATTTTTTTTATAATATTTAAAAAAAAAGGAAAAAAAAATATTTTATTTAAAATATTTATATGGTTTGCTATAACTGTTTCTATTATAATTATGTCATTCAAAAATTTATTACTTTGTGCTGTGTGTAAAAATTTTTAAAAATCAAAAGTTTACCTTTTCCGTAAAAAAAAAAAAAAAAAAAAAAAAAAAAAAATTCTTTTCAATAATAGATATTGATAGTAGTGTTTAAGTTTTTTTATTTGAAAATATAGAGAAATATTGATCTAATGGCATTTTGTAACAAAAGAAAATATATAAATTATTCTCATAATAGATCTGATTTTACACAAACAAAATTATTTTTATTTTGATATATTTCATAGATGTTTAAAACTGTTTTTTTTTTTTTTCATTTAATTTAAATCAATAAGGCGCTTACTGTAATATGTATAATTTTAAATATTTACTGATCATTTACTTTCATTAATCTTCAAAACTTAAAGATTTTCTATTCAATTACATGAGCATGAAAGTTTTATTCTTTTCTATTTTTATTGCTAACGTATTCATTTTTATATGCATATAAATTTATTTATGTACTTTGTTTTAAACAATATTCAAATGTTTTTTCTCTAACAAAATTACAGTAGAAAATTTAGCAATAAATTACACTGACAGAAAAAAGAATCTCAACATTAATGAAAAGCTATTGCAGATGGATGAAATTTCAACAACACATTTGTCTTGGTAATATGATTAATTGATTCAAATTTCAAGATCACAAGTTGATGTAATGTGTGTGAAAAAGCTATTTTAACACAAATAATCAGTGTAACTGTCAAAATTTTGAATGCAAGCATACATGTAATTCTATTATATAGTTGGCAAATGTGAGTTTGTGGGATGGAGTTCCTTACTTGTTACACTCAGTCAGTTAATTCAGAAATTGATTATGATGGTTGTGGTTTATGCTAGAGCTGTTTAATAATATCTTATGTGTGCTCAATTAAAGAATGATCTGCTCTAACAGAACAAAGTTCTATGTTGACACTCTGTAGGGCATGTGTTTGGCGCAGCTTGTCCTCTTTGGACCTTGCGCCACAAAACCCAACCAACAACAACAACAACTGTAGGGCATGTGTGGTAATAACAGTATAAAAGCCCCTGCAATCCTATTGGAAGATATCTCTTTTAATGGTAACATAACAAATTGAATTACCAAACTAATGTATACATTTGCAGTCAGAGTTTGTGAGATGACTACAAGAATGCTCTTGTTGTCATAGGACATTTTTTCATTGACATTTACATAAGTGTTGGAACAATATGTTTAGGCCATATACAGGTGGCATGAGTTGTTGCAGACATTCATGACTCACTTGGCCTCCTTTTAATCAACACAACTGTCATTAACACCAAAGAATTTGCTTTTATCAGAAAATTTAGTAGATTTCTACTCTGTTATCCTATGAGTTCTTGTTTGACATTTGTTGATTTCACAAATGTCAGTGGTTTGAAGTAAGTAATATGTATGTTACAGGGCATCTGCCTTGCATTTATTTTAGTAGCAATTGATTTGTGGTAGTTCATTTTGCCATTTAGGTGCCAATTGCAACTTGAATTGCTGTTAGACAATACAGTACAGCTCAGCTATATGCTGTACATGGAAGTCTTCCCTGTAAATAGTTACATGTGACTGCTTGGTCTTCTTGAAGTAAAATTTTCCTTTGATCACTGTTGCCAAAAATCATGCACAGTGGATACATTTTTGACTTTTTCTGGGATATGACAGGAAAAAAAAATACACTGTTTCATTATCTTATTTAATGACCTCATTAAACTGAGTAAATTGTGCATTTATGACCTCTTCATCTTAAAGACATTTTTAACTAACATCACCTCACTATGCCAATTCTCCATTATAAATTTTGTCACTAGTTTTACTTTACATGTTTAAAGAAAATTTAATTTGTTTCTCCTTAATGATACTACAAATACCACCCTTAATCACCTAGCATAAAATTTTAATAAGTGTGGGTTTTTTTTTAAATTTTATTAAATAAAATTTTAAATAATTTTAATAATAATTTATTAATATTTAATTTTAGTAACAAATATTTTTAATAATTTTAATTAAATATTTTTAATAATAATTTTAAAAGTTAAATCTTCTAAAATTTTAACATGAATTGTTAATTTTTTTTATTAATTTAAATTTCTATCCATTATTAATTTACATTTTTATCCACATTAACAGAACTCATACTTTTTTACAAAACTTTCTATTTTTAATTATATGAAAGTTTCTGAATAAACTTCAAAATTATTTACTTGCAGTCATGCCTTCAAAAAAAAGGAACTTAAATATGTATGTATATAAGGTAAAAATATTTAGTTATTTCTATTACTTCTACAAATATATAATATTTTTTAAATTAAATATTTATTAATCCAATTATAAGAGTTGTACCTACTATTCAAATTTAAAAAAGTTTATAAAGATTTAGGTTTTATAATGTTATTTATATCTACGAATTATTTTTTTAAAGAAATACTAAATTTGAAAAATATGCTGAATAGCATGTTTATAACTATTATCAGTGAAATTCTTTGATAATTTGCAAAAGAAATCAAAACTTTTTGATTTTTAGTAAATATTGTGCTTTTGTGTCCTTAATAAAATTGAATTAATGCTATAATTTTAAATATATATGTATAAAATTCTTAAACAAAAAGATCATGGCCAGCCATAATTTGGGGTTCAATTTAATCCTTATATTAAAGATGGGCAAAATATCTTTGCTACTGTTAGAAGTAATAGAGTAAGTTTATTTTTAAATAAAATATTTTTTCTCTGCAGTTTATTTCTATTATTATTATAATATGTTTCCAATCTCTTCTTAAGTTTCAATACAATTACTCAATTTCTTGTCATTTTCATAAACAAACTGTTGATTTGTATTTTCAATAATATCATTCAAGATTTTGAAAATCACAGCATTATTTTAATACATGATCTGTTGCACTTTTAATTAGTACTTTTTAAAAGAAGCTGAATTTATTAAATAAGTATTTTAAAGATTAAAATAAATTTATTTCCAGTTATATTTTTAAGAAAATTAAAAATTAAATTTTATAATAATATTAAAGGGTTCATATAAATTATTAAAAATTTTGAAGTAGGAAATGTTTGTTTTGATATGTGCAACTTAGTTAATTTATTAGTATATTGAGAAAAAGTTATGTATAAAGAAAAATTATTTATCAAATGCTTACTAATGTCCATTTCTTATTCACAACAAACATAATTTTTAAAAATTATAACAGTGTAAATAAATAAATATACAAGAAAATAAATATTATACCAATCTTGGTGTGATGCAATAAATATTTTGTATGGTCATTATTATTAACTTGACTTGTTGAGATAAAAATGTTGCATAAATTGAATTTCAAACACTGTTCACAATTACTACTCATCTCATGATTAATATTGTTTTTTGTTTTTAATGTTTCTCTATTTTTTTTCAGAGCTCTTATTGATCTATTATTAACTGTCCAGACATCTTAATTTAATTTTTGTAATAAAATAGTATATTTTTATTTTCCTTAAAAATCTATTTTTTTCATATGAAGTTTTTTAGATGTGATATTTTTCCCAATTTTTATTTTAATGTGTTGAGATGTATTCCATTACTTTATTTTCATTGGTAATATGTACTGTGGTGAATTTTGTGCTTGAGAAGTCCAAATTTTCTTAAATTTTAAGCCATACCTTGTTTAAATGCAGTTGACCTAAAGTATTAGAAAAGTAATTACTTGGAATTTAGGGGATAAAATATAATCAAAAGTTTCATTTTTTGAATTGTGAAAAAACTTTTTAGAACATTTGGAATAATATATATAATTTATTTCCGTTATCTCTAAATATAAAAAATGAATGATTGGATTCCTTAATTTTATATATTATTGCTATTTGTTATGTACATAAATACTACAAATACTATCATAGATACTTTAACTAACTTATTGTCATAAATATAAGCATGCCTTTTTATATGTAAGCAAGATATTTTCCATAGGAGTGAAAGGCTACATCAAGAAAATGTGTAGGTGTCTTATTTACTGTAAATGAAAAATATTTCTTTAAAAAATTAATATACATGAAGGCTAACCAGAAATCGATATTTGAATTAAATTCCTTGTAATGGTCTCATTTGTTAAGATGTGCTCTCACAATATAACCATTTAATTATAAATTTGCTCAAGAAAAAAATGCATAGAAATATTATTGCTTTTTAATTAAATCATTTAATTATGAATAAGAAAATTTTCCATTACTATTATTATTGCTTATAATATTTTCTATAATAAATGTTTATATGAAAGCATAAAATTATTTAAAATATGAAGATATATAATATTGAGCTATGAATAATTGCAATATTTCATAAATATTATTACATATAGGATTCAATTGTGGAACTTTATACTTAATTTCTATCTCCTTATAAAATGCTTATTAAATGGGAGAAAATGTAACGATTACAATCTTAAAACTATTTGTTCTTTTTTTAAAATGAATCATAAAAAGTTATTGTAGTTATTTTTCCAATATAATAAAAACTTTTTCTGAATATTAATTAGGGAATTAAAAAAAAGTAAAAAGGAGAAAAACTGAAAATGGTAATATAATTAAGAATATTGTGTAATTGTGAAAAACATTTTTTATTTATTATGTAAATCTTTCTTTACAAAAGAAATTAGTTCAAGTTAGGTTTTTTTGTAGTTCAGCAATTTAATTTTGATATTTGATTGCAGTACATAATAAACATACATAAATTTCTTCATTTATTATTTTTTTTTCTAAAATATTGGTAAAAATTTAACATGAAATTCAAAAAAAGAGTCTGTTTTTTGGCATTTTAGGTGACTATAACCTGCATTTCAAAAATATGTTTGATTTTTTTCCCCCATTTTCAATGAAACTATATAACTTTTTTAAATAATATTTAAAAAAATGAAAATAAATTTAGTTAAAGTCAAAAATATTAAAAAAAAAATTATTGAATAATTTTGTTTTCAATAATCATAGTTGTGTTTTTGAATTTTCTTTTATCTGTTTTAAGAAAAGTATAATTAAAATATTTTTACATATGCCTATATTCTTCATCAAAATTTAAATGAAAAATATAATCAATTTCAATTTAAATATTCAAAATGCCACATAAAAGAAATGTGGCATTTTAATAACATACTTTTTTATTTGTTTTACATCAATTTTATTTTTTTATTTATTTGCTATTTTATATAAATGTTTTGCATTTCTAGGTTACTATTTATGAATGTGTGGAAGATAATTTCAAGCTGATTCAAGCATATGCTGATCCTGATGTATCCTTAAATTTGTCTGGCTTTAAAGTTTGTAACCATAACTTAGAATTTTGATTTTATGAGAGTATTTTTTTTTTTTTTTAATTTTTTGATTTATGCAAACCTAGCTAAGTATTTCAGAAGTGCATGTGCATCATAGCTGTATCCTACTGAATTGACAGTGGAATGATAATTCTTCTGGCTTAACAGACCATGGGTTTGATTCCTACCTCAGTCTTGGGTGTTTGTATTAGAGATAGGTAATACCTTTACAAACTAGTTCTTATGAACCTAATCTTCTAGAGAACAAGTAAAAAGCAGATATTCTTTGAAATTTGCTAGGCTATTCTTCCAGTTTTGCTATGTTAATTGGTGATTCTAAATGTTACCTTTGACAATTCACATTCTGCCTGCTCACCCAATTATTTCTGTTCATTTCATTCTTCATGTTCAGTTCCAATTTTGGCTATATTGCTCTTTAGTTTTAACAATTCTAGTTCAGTTCGTCAACTTGCCTTCCTAACCTATTTCTTATACCTTTTGACTTCCTCTTTTGATTCCAGCTTTATCAAAAGTGTTAATAGCAAAAGTAAAAAATTAGGGATAAATTGTCAAAGCAGTTTGAATGAATTTCCACCAATGCACTTATCATGCAAGCATCCTTATTAAGATGTCACATTCAAAAAGATAGTTTTCAGATGATGGGCATTTAAGGAATGCTGCAATGGTATAGTGAAACAACTAAGAGCATTAAATTCAGAACTAAAGGTAATGAGTAGTTTCTACTTACATCTTTCTATGCCTGGATTTTCTAATATTATAATTTGAGAGGAATTTTATGAAACTATTATCAAACTCCAAGAAATACCAGATTCCCAATCAGCTTCATGTATTAAATTAAATAAATATTTACAAGAGCTTTATTCACATAGAAACAAAAGTATTCTAATATGGTGAGAATCAAGGAAAATATTTATCCTACACTATATAATTTGATTTTAAAAATATTACACATCCCTGCTTCATCAGTTTAAATTATCAACTGAATCAGTTTCTATTTGATAGGCAGGACAAATATGCTCTAAAATAAGAAATGGACTTTCTTTTGGTAAAAATTAAGTTAAACATTATTAAATTAAAATTTAGAATAATATATGACTATAAAATGATAAAAATAAGAAATTTTTATTATTAGATTAAATAATTTTTTATATTTTCTATGTAAATTTTTAAAATTAAACATAATTTATATATTAATATTTTTTTCATATTTCTAATAAAAACTAATTTGTCTCAGATGTTTTTATATTTATTTGTAATTTAATTTTTAGTTAAAAATAAAATTTAGTTTTTAAGAAATATTTTTAATTTGTCACTGAGAAGTGAATTAGTGAGTGATATATATATTTAGCTAAAATTTTAGGAGCAAATAAATATACTCATATTAGTATTGAAAAATTGAATTTTGGTATGATTGCCAAATAAATGTTTTATTCCAAATTAAATTTTATTGTTTGCAAAGGTAGTAAGTGATGCAAACTTAAATTTTTCACTAAATTTCAAAATTTTTGTGTTAGAATTTTTTTGTTAACATTTTTATTAATACTTATTTAGATTTGATAATCTATGGAAAATGTTTTAATAATTCTAAAATATTAAATATTGCCCATAGATTTAAATTTTTTAATAAATCTGTTTGACTAAATATAATATGATAAAAATAAGAAATTTTAAAATAAAACTATTTTTTTAAAAAAATTTCTTAATAATAAGAAATTTTATAAGAAATTAATTTTTAAAATTTCTTAATAAGAAGAAATTTTAAAATCAAACTTAAAATAAAACTATAAAATGATAAAAATAAGAAATTTTTATTATTATTAGATTAAGTAATTTTTGTATTTTCTATGTAAATTGTTAAAATTAAAGGTAATTTATATATTAATATTTTTTCATATTCCTAAAAAAAACTAATTGGTCTCAGATGTTTTTATAGTAGTAAATATAAACAACTTACTACTTATTTAATAATATTGTAAATATGATGCCAAAAATTATTAATAGAATCATTAAATTACCTTTACAGTACCTTAAATCTATACCTGTTAGTTTTTGTAGAAATTTTTTATTGAGACTTTCCGGTGACTTTTTAAATCTAACAAATTGGAAAAATTTATTAGAATTTAATAAAAAGAAAACTATGAAATTTTTGTTTTAAAATTTAACTTGAAAATGACAAATTTTAAAGTTAACATATTTATATTTTTTTTATTTTTTAGAAATTTTTTCTGCAAATTTTATTTTGGATTTAATTAAGTTTATTTTACCAAAATTAAATATTAAATTACTATGCATTTGTTGTAATAGTTTCATATATTTCTTTTAGTTTCATGCACTATAGTTGTTATTTGTAATAATATTATATAAAATAAGAAAATTGTAATTTTTTTTTATACAAATTACAGATAAAGATAAATACTTAAATTGAATTGAGTGGAAAATAATATTTTAAGAAATAACTTTTCAGTATTTTTTAATATCTTATCAGCCATTTCACCCACATGCTTATTGCTTTATTGTGATAAATTTAATTTTTACTTTTAGGTTTAGTTTATAAAATTCATTAAGCTATATTTCCTTATTTGTTAATAATGTGGGAAAGAGGGAAAAAAATTAAAAAAGAGATAAGTGAAAAGGATTTAAATATATTTATTAAAGTCTCCAGAAAACTTTGTTTTATTCTGTTAAAAATTTTGAATGTATTAGTAGTCTTATTTTAAGTCTATTCTGAAGGATTATATTAACTATGCCAGTTTATGTGACCAATTTTGCTTTTTATTATAACATTTTATAATTACAATTTAATCATTGGCTCTAAATACTTTATTATTAAATTTCAGGATATTTCTCTTTCAAATTAATTTTATTTAAAATATTCTATCTGAAAATATCAGGTTTTTTATTCTAACAAAATTTATGATTTTTTCTGTGATGGGCAATATTGTGTAAATATAATTTTTAATATTTTTTAAATTTCAAAATTCAGAAATTTATTTTTGTTCTGTAAATTTTTCTCTCAGTTAAGAATAATTTATCCTAACACATACAAATTGAAAAAAAAAAATCATAGGCATTTGCATAAGAAAGAATAAATATGACATTAAAACAATTCCTGTTTTGCTGCATAATACTTGTACTGAATTATCTTACAATTCCTTCATCTGATTTCAACGACAGTTGTTTTGTTCTTAATTTATTGATCATTATGGTCATTTTGAAATATCTTTTAATAAAGGATGCAGCCAAATTTTGTGCTTATCATTTCTCAAAAGTCACATCTCTTTTAAAATTATAAATGCCACAAATATGTATATATATGTCTTATTTGCTGAAATGGTTTATAAATAATTGGTTATTTGTGAAATTATTGCATGACAGATATTTGATACAGTTTATTTTTTGGTAGAAGTGTGCATTAAAATAGTTATTATAATTGTGAACTTTATTTTATAAAAGTTATTTTTACTAAATTTTAAAATTTTTATTTATTTGATTTTAAAATATATAATATTTTTATTATATATTTTATTTATTTATTATATTTAATTATATTTTTATTTATTATAAAAATTATTTTATATAAATTATTTCATTGAAATTATTCTATAAACTATTGGTGTAAATTAAAATTAACTTAACTGAATTAAAGACTGATGAAAACTTCTACACTTGTGCTTGGTCTTATGATGATGTCAGTGGACATCCTCTGCTTGCAGCTGCAGGAACAAGAGAAGTTATTAGAATCATTGGTCCACCTGTTCAAAAGACAATTAAAGTTTGTATGCTTTGTTTTTTAATAAAATCATTGCATAAATCTTAAAGATATATCTTTAAATTACAGTATTTTTCAGTTTTTAGTAATATTCTAATTTAATAATATAAGTAATATTTAAAATCACTTTATGTATATATATTTTTTTTAAATCATTTTTGAGTTATGTGTCTATAAATTTTAATTTTGTTAAGTATAATAAAATGTTATTGAAGGTATTGTCATTTATTATCATAAGCATTTTTCAGTATTCATGCATTAATTCATAAATATTAAAAAATTCCTCCTTAAGATGTTTTATCCCTTTTACTGCAGTTTGATTATTTTATAAAATTTGGCAATACTTAAAAATTATCAGGAAAATCTCAAATTTTCTTGTTGACAAACATGAGAAAAATTACTTAAAATATATTTTTTCATTTTACATTAAAATGTAATTTTACAAAGCTCATTAGATGACTCCATTTTCAAAAGTTTTTGTGATTTTCATTCAAAATTTATCTGTCCCCTTTTTATCACTTAAAAATCAATCTAAATGTATTTAAATATTACTTATAATATCTCAAAAAGAAGCAATTTTTATGCTAGAAATTATGAATTTTAATTAGAATAAGCTTTTAATTTTTAGTATAAAAATTGTAATAAAGATCAGATCTGAAAATTCTTAATTCAGAAATATATGAAATCTTAAAACTGATAAATAATAATGAAAATATATTGATCATTCGCAGAAAGGAATTATTTATAATTCATGCAATTTTCACTTTATTTTCTACCAAATGTTTGTGAGGTCATTTAGTGGATAGTAAAATGAAATCAACATAAGATGAATTAAAATTTTACTTTAGTGGTATGAAGAGAAAAAATTATGTAATTTCTTATAGAGTCAGGAAGTCAAATATTGCAAATGATTTTTTTTTATAAGGCTGAGGAAATATTTCAGAGTATTATTTTGTATTTTAAATAATCTAATTTTGATATATTTTAATTTATAAAGATTTTCTATTTGTATTTTAATTTATTAAAATTTTGTATTTTTGTGAAGATTTTGTTTTTTCTTTTAAATATAAAACGAAAACTTATGAAACCTTATTTTTACATATATTTTTCGTAACTCATGAATAAATACAGGCATACTTTTGAGGAAAAAAACCCAGTACTGTTTTAATTAATAACTGGAACGAGTGCTATTACTATGAAGTTTCTCAAAATTTTAAGCTGTGATCAAAATACAAAGTTGACAGCAGAGCTGAGCTACTATACTTCACATTGCTTCACATAAATGATGGAACAACTTGTTTATAATGCATGCCCAAATTGACAAAATTTTTGGCAGAAAATTTTTATCTGAATCAAAATTTTTCAGAAATTTATTGAGGGCATTCAGTAAAAATTCGTAACTAATAAAAATTCAATTTGAACTGTAGATCATCATATTAAAATTATTTAATTCATCTTGTATTCCCTATATAGCTATTAAATATACCTTTCAAAAATTTTAAAATAAAAAAAAAAGCAGAAGAAAATATTTATTTTATTTTTTCGAATTATTGCTTTTTTAATTTATGTATTTAATACATTCCCAATTATTTTTATATTAAATATTCTATATGTATCTCAGATATTCTATAAAGTTTAATACAATTTTTTTTATTGAAAATTACCACTTTTATGTGTATAACTAAATGGTATTTTTATATAATAGCATATATAGTAGTCTATATCTGGATTTCGGAACAGAAGTGAACCATAAAAATATTGGTTTCTTTTTGGTTTGGTATATTATCAGTCATTTTTTCACTGTAACCAGCACCAACAAGCTCAATTGTATCCGTGCCATTCTACTAAAGATTTTTATTTATGACTTGTTAAAATCTTAATGCAAAGATTTTAGCTCATCTTTAGTGGAAAATAATTAAGATTATTATTTTGCACACAGTAAATTTAAATTGTTGATACTCCACAATCCCTAACAAAAGCATATTAAATTTCTGGGAAGAGAATAAAATTTCTTATACACACTTGATTAAGATTGCAATAGTGATTTTGTCACCTCCAGCTACACAAGATATTGAAATAGTATTTTCGGGTTTGAAATTTATTCCCCGAGACAATAGAAGTAATGTCAGTGAAACCACATAAAAAAGTATAACAATTTGAGGCAATTTTCATAAAATAAACTAATTATTACAAATACATTATTACAAGGCTAAGTGATTGTTAAGGGATAAGCAATGAGGTTTTACATAATTGACTTCATGAACCTAATTGTCAGTTGCTACTTTGATAAGGAAAACTATACCAATACTCAGTGTTGTCTGCTCACTGCTTGTATTGTACATAGCTGGTCAATTCTATCAATTCACATAATGTGCTAATTAAAAAACTAAAATATTCTAAATTTAGATAAAATCATATTTTTTGTTATAATTATATTTTCAGTACAAATAAAAAGATACTCAGAAAATGAAATAATTTATTTGGAGCTAAATGAAAAACTTATTTTTGGTGGAAAGAAAACAAGAACCAGTATAAGTTATTATTATTATTTTAGTTCAACCAGAATGAAAAAATTTTGGTTCAAAACCCTGTATGTATATAAATTTAGTCCAAAATGTTAAAATGTTTCCTTTTTTCAATTAAGAAATTATTATTCTTAAAATAAAAAATAATTTGCTTCAACCACTTGTACATTACTGGTTAGAGATTTGGTAAGAGTTGCTATATTTCATTTGCATATTATTGGTTATCATATTGTTGGATTGATGTTTATCTTTGAAAAACAAAAGAGTTAGAAAATTGAATATTTTGATCATAATATATATGTCCTGAGTTCATCTTGTTGCTGATCATACAAATGCATAAATGATAAATCAGTTTTAAATTCAGCATTTGTTTTTTGACTGATACATAATCATTCTTCTGAATAGTGCATAGTTTTCTAGGATGTGATTGTTTAAAGAATTATTGTTAGTAGTTGTATTTTAAAATGCACTCATAAGTATCTGAGAATATAATTAATGGTATATTATGTCAGTTAAATCTGAGCGTGCCTTTTAATAATATGTAAATACATAACATTTCTCAGTCTTCAATAATTATCTCTTTAACTGCTAATTCTCATTAACATGATAATATATTACTAAATGTACTCAATTTTTGTATAAAATAGAAATTGCCATGGTGAATAAGGATTTAGTCATCTGGAATGTATAAAAAAAAGTATAATTGCTTAACTTTATTCTACTTAGGTTGAAACTAATTATATTACAATCATTCAAGGAAAATGGGAGAAAAAATTAACTGACCAGCATGGAAAAAATTAGTTAACAGCAATGCTAGAATAACAAAGGTAGTAGAATTGTGTGTACTTAACCCTCACTGAGTTAAAATCTTTTATAGGGTCTTCTAGATTACCAAATGTTACAATAGAATATATTTGAGATTTATTAAGTTGCCATTTTTAGCTCAATAGAGTTGACTGTGGATTAATTTATTAATTATTCATTTATGGCAGAATTTGTACCAGACAATTATAATGAAACTTATTTGGCTCCATATAGGATTTTGAAATTTCTGTTTAATGTATCATAATTTGTAATCTTTTGAAATATCTGAAATCTTTATTTTTTTTATTCATTCAAACATAGTATATTTCTAGTTGTATAGTTTTTAACTACTTATAATTTGTGAAATAAAAATGTATTAGGCAAGTTTTACAGTTTATATTTCTTTTTTAAAATATTTATATCAATTGTATAATGTATGAAGGTAAAATATTAAAAAATGTGTTTTTTCCTGTTTTCTTAACATGTTTAATGTCAAAAAGAATTTGTTTTCATTAAATCATTTTTCATTCATGTTGACTTTTCAATTATAGTTTAGTATTAATCATTTTATTATAATTTAAAATTACATTTAATA
>JAPDSC010007818.1:0-32084 GCA_026290005.1 Latrodectus geometricus | reverse complement strand
ATGCATTGTGAAAGATTTTTTAAAGAAATATAATGAACTTTAATAATTATTCTTATTAAGTTCTTGATTTCTTAGTAAAAAGATCTACAATTAACAATAAATAGAAAAAAAATATTTTAGAACTTGTTAAGAAAAATGAATATGCACATTATTAAAATGTTATGTCAATTTAATAAAAAAACATTAAAAATAATTTTCCTCCCATTTATAAACTTTTATTTCAAACATTCATTCTTGCTATGAAATAAATTAAGCTCATTAATAAATTATATCATAATCATAACTTGATCACTTAATTGTTACTTGAAACATTGTTACACAAAACACCTAATCAAAATTATTTTTGATAATCTTTAATTTTATAATTAACATACTTTAACTAAATGATTAATTTTTAATTACTTATTTAATTCCATAAATTTTACAACATAACTTTATTTAAAATATGTTAAAATTCAACCAAACTTTTTTTCATTGTTTTTTAATGATTAAGTTTTGGCTATTTTGTTATAATTATTTTAATGTAGTTAAATGTGTATGCCATACCTATTTTCTTAGAATATCATTTTATGAATTTTTTAAAATTGGTTTTAGTATAAATAAACGTTATTAAATCTTAGCTTTCACTATGAAATTATGAATTTGAATATTTTAAAACTCAAATTATTTTATCATAGAAGTATTACTATCATAATATACTTAAGTCTATACTTCTGTTATTTCTTCCATTATAATATACTTAAGTCTATACTTCTGTAAATATACTTAAGTATTACAGAAGTATTACTTAAAACATATTTAGAAAATTAAATTAGTGAATTAAACTTTTAATTTTCAGCTAAATTTATTGAATTGGTATGTAGTTAGTTTCTTGTTTGTTTTAGAGTTACCTTTTGGTTGGGAACGAATCGATGATCCTCATTATGGTACATATTATATTGAGTAAGTTCTCTTCCTATCCTATTAGAAATCATAATTTTCTTGTTATAATTCTGAAATTTTTTATGATTTTTTTATCTATTTTAGTCATGTTAACAGACGCACACAGTATGAAAATCCAGTTATTCAAGCTAGAAAAGTGAATGATAATGGTTAGATTTTTTATATTTATCTTTTATTCTATAATTTTTATTAAGTTTAAATTTTAAGTTTACCTTTTCTGTAATTTAGAATTACATTTGCTTCATTTGAATAAAAGGGTTTCACATATGTTCATAAATTAATATAATATATTTTAATTCATATATCATAATTTATTTTCATAGAAAATATTTATTAATATAATTATTATATGAAAATATTAATTTTTACTATAAATAACTATTTGTCTAAATTTTAATAATTGTTAAATCATCTGAAAACATGTTCCATCTACTAATTTAAAATTGTGTAAATTCATTAATGTTTTTAATTTTAACTTTATAATCACTAAACTGTAGATGTATTAAAAGTTTTATATTAATCTTTTCTGAGCTTTAATAAACATTGTTATGCTTGTGGTATGTGCTATGGAATGTTATAAGCAGAAAATCTGTGTTTTAATTATTTATTGGTTTAAGGTAAGTTAATGTGTTACTTAAAAGAATTTTTAGAATGATGACTTGATTATTAGGAAGATTGAAATTGGTGTAAATAGAAATTCAATTACACCAATTTTTCATTCAATTTCATTGGATTTTTTATGCATTCATTATTAACACTTAGGAGAATTTGTAGTCAATTCATCAATTAATCTAGGAATTCTTTTATGTTTGATTTATGAAACATCTCATATAATTAAAAATTTGTTTTCATGTAATCATTTGCAGGTGGAAACATTTATGATGTTAGTGAATAGTTTATTATGTCTTATTGTGACAAAATTTCCATGTGTAAAACAAATGAAAAATAAAGTTAATGTCCTGAAAATCTAATAAACAATTGTTCTTTTTTATTTTTTAATAGTAGCAGTATTTTCTTAAAAACAAGTGATAATTAACATAGACATTTTCCTATAAATTTAACTTCAGTTAACTTATTTATAAAATATTTTTAATATTCAGAAAATTTATAAGCTTTATTCTTACAGTTGGTAAAATATATAAAATAGATAAATGTATAAGATTATGTTAAGTGTGTAATCTGTGTCTAAGATCATAGTAACTAAGTGTCGTTTGTGGTCAGTTTATATAAGGTGTGTTGCAAACGTTTTAAGATATTTATGAGAAAAGGATTTAAAAAAGGCTAGTATAATTTATAATGAAGTATCTTATAGATTTAATATCTGTTGACAGTCATTACTTATAATATCAAAGTCTTACATTAAATCAACGGATAAAATTTCATCAATGTAATCTAATGAAAGCTGATTAAACTTAAAATATGAAAACTATTGCCATTTCATAGCAATGTAATATTATCTGCTTCTGTATAAGTTGGAAATAAAAATTCTGTGTATCTGCAGACTTTTTTGCAAAGATTATTTGTAATTTCTGTGTTAGATATATAGTTATATTTGTGATTTTTTAAAAATTTATTATGTTTTATTTTATTTAATGTATTGAAATAATTTTTTCTTATTATTTAATTCAAAATTGTAATTCTGCAGACATGCAATTTTAGGTTGGTAATAAATATATTTTAAAAATATCAATTCTGTAAATGATTCATGAAATTGATCTTAGCTTAGTAAATGCAACATATTCTGATATTTTTGTCATACTTGCAGTTTCAGCTGCTGACATAAGCCACTCATCTTCATCCTGGCATCGTCAATCAGACCAAGTTAATAGTAATCATGCACCAAGTTTCCTTGTCGATCAGAGGTCAAGCCAGTGGACTTCAAGAAATAGCTCGCTAACTCATACCTCCAACTGCAGCAACTCTAATGATCCAAATCCCTTAGCCAGCACTAACAACAGTGAGTCTTTCCTAATTGCTTCTTCTGATGGTAATTCTTCCTCAAAGCAACCTCCTCCTCCTCCTTTAACCTCTCCTCCTAATAATATATCTTCTTCCCCTGCCTCTACACATCGCTTTCCCTATCTGCATTGTATTCCCTGTCTTAATGAAAAGCATGAACCTTCTAAACATTTGGCAGATGGTAAAGTAACAGATAGTAGTATGGTTATCGGTAATGGTACTGTCACCACTAATGCTTCCACGAATGAATCTAACAGCCAGGTATGTGACATGCAGAAAGGATCCACTCTGACAACATCTTTGGAACAAAGCACTATTGCCAGTGGACGACCTTGTTTCTTCCAAACATCTGATGCCAATGAATTATCACAGCGTCTTTCCAATCTTTCAAGTAAGAATATTTTAAATATATTTTCCTACTGGATGTAAAACTTATATACAAATAATGTCATTTATTTGTAAGGTTGTTTTGTTGGTATATATCATATTTAAAAATTAAAAATTGAATTTAACAATAATTTTTTAAATGAAGTACTCTTCTTTTATATTAACTCTTTACTTTTGTAGTCATTCTTATTAGTGTTATACAGACTTTTAAAAATTTTTATGCAAAATTTACTAAGATAGTGCTATTTTGTTAATAGCAGTGGCAAGCACATGGGTTTTCTTCATTTTCCAGATATCCTGAATCATTTCAAGGACTTTAAAAATAGTATTTTTTTATGGCTATTCTTAAACAATTGTTAACAATAAATGTAGCTATTCTTTTTCACTCGTGAGCTATGAATCTGTATATTTAAGAATTCCTTTAATTTGATATCATCCAAGTTTTGATTTTACTCAATTTTTGCCTATAAATGTCAGTTTCAAATTCTTTTTAAGTCATAGATTAATTACTTTTTATTAAAGCAACTAAAATGGTGATTACCTGTAACTTTTATAGAAATGCTTTGTGTTTTGTATATTTAAATATAATAGTAAGACACACACAATTGAACAAATTAATCCTAACTTGTTTAATTTATTTATATATTTTTTGTATACATTTATATGATCCTGCCTATATTTTCAAGTTTAATTTTTATTTGTTTGAACAATTTTAAAACTCTTTTATATTGAAAAATTTCATTTTTGTGATAATAAATTATTATCACTATAATATAAGTTGCTAACTAATGTTTATATCAGTGCAGTGTTTATTTAATTTTAATTTATTTCTCATAGAATTTAGTTTCATTTATTTATAATTTTTTAAATCCTTTATTATGCAGCTCATTCCAATCCTCCTAAGATAAATCATTTTACTCGTAATCCTGATGAGCTTGCAGGTGTCTTCATAATCACTTCGTTAGTAAAAAGTGCCAGAGGATTAGGGTTTACAATTGTTGGTGGTGGAGATGGCTCTGGAGCTGAAGAATTTCTTCAAATTAAGGATGTTGTACCTAATGGTCCTGCTTGGTGTAATGGCAAGTTACTTACCGGTAAGATATATTTATCATTCAATTCACTCATTTATGTTTTATTAAGAAAGTTGCTTAATTTTATAAACTCTTTAATTTTTTTAGGTGATGTCCTTGTTCGCGTCAATGGTGAATGTGTTTTAGGATATACTCATCAAAATATTATTGCCTTATTCCAAACAATACCAGCTGGAGAAGTAGTGCAATTGGAAGTTTGTCGTGGCTATCCTTTGCCATTTGATCCCAGTGATCCCAACACGGAAATTGTAACAACTGTTGCTGTCTCAATAGCCAATAATAACATGCCAAATTCTCATAATAACACATATTCATTTCGCTCAGACAATTGCCATCCTGCTAATAGATTATCTGATAATTGTGCCAAACCCACTGATTCTATGACTAGAGCTGTTAAGTCTATGCCAGATTTAAGTTCTAAGCTACCAGACAACTATAATCCTTCTCGTCATAATAGTGCCGGGCTTCTGAATCCTTTTTCTGAAGATTTGCCAAATCCCGCACCATCTAGTGTTCATACAAATTTTGTGATACCAGAGTTTTTAACTATTGAAATTATAAAAGGAGCTGCTGGTTTCGGCTTCACAATTGCTGATAGTTCATATGGCCAGAAGGTATGTATATTCTGTGTTTTTAAAATGTCAATAGGTTTGCTTGCTGAATCTAAAATATTTATAAATTATGAAAGTGTTTTAGAAATCTAATTTAAATATATATATTTGTATAAAACAATAAATTTGTTAATTATAAAATGCATACTGAAAAATTTCCATGCTATAAACTTTCATAACAATTAGTTCAATACTTAGTCTTAAATCATTTTAAGTAAAATATTCAGTTTGCATTTTTTCATATTTTGACATAAAATCTTTTGTTTAGGTTAAAAAAATTTTAGACAGACCAAGGTGCAAACAACTACAGGAAAATGATCTTTTATGTGCAATAAATGGTAGAGATGTGCGAGTGCTTCCACATGCAGATGTTGTTCAAATCTTAAAAGATTGCCCCTGCAATGAATCAGCTGAAATCATCGTTCAGAGGGGAGGATTTTTTTCAGCACAACGGAATAAAAACAGATCTAAGGTTCCAATTTATGTTTTTTAGAAATTTTTCATTTTTATCACTTTATGATATCTTTGATGAAAGTTTTGATTAATTGTAATAAAGAATCTACATTTAGAATTTGTTAATGGGACAGTTAACATTATTGCTTTTTTTCCATAATATTTTAATTCCACTTCTCTAATATAATAATAATTTAATATTGTAGTTTGGTTTTCTGAATTAGATTTCTAATTTCCGTTATATTATCTTTAAAATAAACTCACTGCTTAAATGGAGATTCACCTTGTGATCATTCTTCCCTCTTTCGGCTCCATAAAAATATGCCCAGGTTTTTGTTAATGTGATTGATCTTTTTTTTATTGTGATTGATCATCTATTGATTCATTTATAGTTGAGTTCAATGTTTATATGTAGACTCTAGGAGACTTGTTAAATTAGCATAAAATTTTATTTTTATATATTAGAAAGATTTTTTGTAAGCTTTAAATATTTAAAACAATTTACTTCTATTAATATTACATAATGTAAACATTTAAAGAAATGTCAGTTATTTTTTAATTTCTATACCTCTGCTTTATTATTTAAGCCTGATCATTGTTATAGTTCTTTCATCTTTTATATTTGTAACCAATGTAAGTGTTGTGAAAGAAATAAAGTAAGCCAATTTTATAGTAAAAGGTATTCATAAAAAGCAATAAAGTAACTATTGAATTCATAAAATTTGTTGAGTCATACCTTATGTTTGTAAGTTAAGTTATATTTAAATATTTCTTAATTAGGTTTTATAGTGAAAACATAGAACTCATTTTCCAATGAGCCTATAAAATTTAAGTATATATTTTTTTACTTTGAAGTTAATTTTTCCAAAATGTCTTCATTAACATAGTACAAAAGCTAAAAAAATAAATAAAATAAAGCAAATTCATTGTTTTTTTCCACTGTAATGTTTTCAGTTATATATAAAATAGTATTGGAATTTCAAATTAATAATTAAATATGCAGTTTTTTGTGTTATATAGTATGCATGTGAAACAGCTGTTTCATTTGATTATATATCTCCTTATTGCATCAATATATAAATAATGATAGCATGTGTAAAAACTGAAGAATTTGCTTCCTTCTGGTAATTTGTGGGAAAAGTTACAAATAATAAAGTTCATTTTTTAACAAAGGTACTTTTTCTTTGTAGTGAATTTTTTAAATGTGACTTTGTTAAATATTTTTTGAATAAAACTCTTGGCCTTCATAAAAATTTTAATTCATTGTGTACATATGTGTATATATTTTCTCAGTTTGTTTCTGTATATATGTTCAATGTTTCTGAATTCATATACATATGTTCCACAGGTATTTTTTCTTAATATAATTTAATTTGTTTGTAGCCACGGACAAGTGAAGAAGTCAACATGTTCAGCACAGGCACAATGATACATTCACAGTCATTTAGTAATTCATTTTCTAGGCTGAGTATGTTTTATTTTACTGTCATTTAACATAAATATTTAATTTTTAAAAATATATAAATGTTATATATTATCCACAATATATACATATTGTAAGCAATATATGTAATTATTTTATTATCATTTTATCATTCAAACTGAGTTATAAAAAACTTGCATTAGACATAGTTTTATTTTTTATTTTGCTAGTTTTATATGTATGCATTTTTGTTAATCTCCAAAAGTTTTTCAAATTGAATATAAAGTTAAAATAACTGCATGGCACTATTTCTCATTTACTTGTAGAAAACGCATAGAACTGTTGATTATTGAACTGAGAAATGAATTATATCTTCATTTCATCTATTTTTATATTTTAATTTTATTTGTGTTGTGTCTTGATAAAATATTTTATCACTTTTTCATTACTTTAACAAAAGTTTTCAGGAAATAATATAATTAAAGAATGAATTTACTAAATGTAAGTTGTATCAGTTTGAGTATTTTATGAGATTATAATTATAATTTTAAAGAAATTTAATTATATCTTGTAAGCAAGCTCTTAAACATTATTGTGAATTTGTGTGCATTTCTAGTTTTATTATGCTATAGAACATGATTTTTCTGTTCCCATAAAGAACTTCCTTTTCCTTATCTCTGTTACAGTCCAAGAAAATAATGTGTTAAAAATAATATTTTACTGAAATCTTTATAATAATTTATCATTTTTAATGTGATGTGGAATGGAAGAAATATAATTTCATGGAAATTGAGTTTTCTGAAACTCTTTTTAATTTAGTTGATTTAAGTTTAAGCAATATAAGTTGAGTTTTAATTCAAAATTAATTTTTATTAGGCACCCACAGATTATAGATTATACATACACACAATGTATGCATATGTATGTGTAATATATATTAACTCACCAAAAATAATGTTATTCCAAATGTATCAATTTAATTGTATAGTTAAGTTGAAAAAGGACTTTGAACTGTTAAATGTTCCTCTAATATTCAAATGATCGCCTCCACATTAATTTCAAGTACATTCAACTTCAGATGTGCCGATTTCTGATGCATATGCAAAGCTATATCAGATTTAACTTTTTCAAGTTCACTTTATGTAGTTTTGAGTTCTTAGGAATTTAAATATGTGTAAATCAGTAGCATGAGGTACATGACATCTAATCAATTGTGAGCTGTAGTGAATAAAAACACGGATGACAGTCAATAAGTTGTTAGCTTTTTTTATATAGTTCAAATATTGTAGTAAACTTTTTTCATTAATATTTGATTACTTATTCTTTAAATTTTATTTTATATGTAGTTCCAAATTTAGCTTGAAATAAATTGATAAACAGAAAGTGAAATTTCATAAATATAAGTATATATGGTACATTATGAATGTAATGAGCATTTCTTTTTATATTCTGATTGTCTATTGCTGAATGCATCTCTTGATGTGAAATGGTTGGGGTTTGATATCTGAAAGGCATGACAGTTTGTTTATAGCAGCTAGTACATCATGAAGTTATTCCATACAAAACCTGTTTTTACTCATTATAACACTTTGTGATGGAGGAAACACTTAAACAACAATACTCTATCAAATTTTGCATGTAATCTAAGAAGAATGCTATAAAAATGTACCATATGCTTTGAGGGACATTCAGATATGTGTTTTTCAAGATTCCATATTGACAACACAAATCTTTTAAAAAGGGTATAGAAGATGTTACAAGGTGGGCCTGTTCTAGACCCACAACAATGACTGAGATGACAAGAATGTGAAGCGTATGCATAGTTTAAAATCAGATTTTGTTTAAGTATCCTACAAATTGCTGATACAGTAAGCATTTAACTATTGCTGTATATGGGATAGTGACAGAAGATTTACATTCAAAAACAAATTCAATTTTTGTATTGTGAAGTGTTGGAATTGAGTGGAAATGACTCAGTCTTCTTTAAAAAGTAACAGACAAATCATGCACTTACTAATCATTTACTACAACAGATGAATCATATATGTTTAAGTATTTATAATAAAAAAAGTAGCTTAATATCACATTTAATCGTCTCCCTACTCCAAAAAATGCGAATTTCGCATCAAAACAATAGTCATTGTCTATGATATCTGAGGTGATTAATGATCTATATTTGGAATTTTTTTTTTTCTGAACCACAATTTTTTTTTAATTTCTGTATTTTTAGTAAACATATAATTTCTGCATTCTTTAAATTATGCATCTAGAAATATTTTATTTATAGATGCATAACTTAAATATTATTCAAAATGTGTCTACAAACTTAAATGCAAATTTTTTTACTAAAATTTTTGCTTTAGTTTTTGTTTAATTATTTTCTCATTTTATTTAGATGGAAAATCAAATGGTTCATCTTATCGAAGTAAAACACCTACTGCTGAGTTATATAGCTCCAGAGATAAAGAGCCTGTGATGATTTCAAGACCCAAAACACCTTTGGTAGACACAAGAAATTGGATCATGGCCTCACCAGACCTAAAAAATTGTGGCAACAAAGTGGCCCAAGCACCTGAATCTCCATCAAATCCATTTTACAATAGTAGATCAAGTGACTATAACCAGCAGAAGCATCATATGCTAGAATGTAGTCCGGAAAGGCATGGGAATCCTTCGTGGTACTCTGACCAAGGCCGAGGTAGAGATTGGCACAATCATAATTTAAGAGACTCTTCTCTCATTCATGATGATGATAGCTTTTCAAAAAACATCAATAGTAATTCAGCAATGGATACTGCTCACCAGACTTTACCTTCTGGATATCCAATGCGAAATTCTAATGATGTTTCAATTCGTTCTCCTCATGAGAACCACCGATACATCAATCACCAAGAGTCTTGGAGTAATATTCATAGGCATGATTCAAATGTAAATAATTCAGCATTTCAGCCTTTGGTATCTGGGAACAATTCTACTGGTCTTTATAAGAATTCTTTATATTCTTTAAATGAAGACAGGTATTCTAACAATGACTTTATTTATGGAAAGCCATTTTATTCATCTAATATACCAGCATATCATTTACAAAATACATCTGACTCTAATATTGAAGCTTCGTGTTTGTCTCCCATTAAAGACTCCTCTCAATATAATGATATCATTGCACAAAATCATTATACTTCTTCTTTACCTTTGAATCCAAGGACTGATCGTAAACATGGTACTTCTTTTGAACATGAACAACCAACACCATTTAGTACTTATGAGTTTAAAAATGCATATCAGAATTCTCTTTATAAAATAGATGAATGTAAGAATGGAAATATTAATTATATAGATATGACAGTCACACTTCATAGGCAAGAGAGTGGATTTGGATTTAGAATCATTGGTGGCACTGAAGAAGGCTCACAGGTAAATTCTTTATCAATTTATTTTTAAAGATTACTAGATATATGTTTGATTATTTTTCATTACTCTTTGGTTTTAGCTATAATGTTATTTTTCATTGTCAAAATAA
This sequence comes from Latrodectus geometricus, assembly GCA_026290005.1. NCBI lineage: Eukaryota > Metazoa > Arthropoda > Arachnida > Araneae > Theridiidae > Latrodectus > Latrodectus geometricus. The sequence continues at coordinate 21,698 of JAPDSC010007818.1, read as the reverse complement.
TGTATTTGAATTATGTATTTTGGTTTTTATAATACAGTGAAGAACCAGAATATAGGATTTTCATAGTTCATTTGGAAGTGATTTCATTTAACCAAATTAAGTAATTTGTGTATATGTGAAATCAATTTTTACATGTCAAAATTTGTTTGGCCTCTTCTCACGAAAGTAAATTCAAGTTTAATAAATTTTATAATTTTTTCTTTAAATGGCTGAATTCTCAGCCAAATGGTTATTGTTCTTGCTTTCATTTCTGCAGCTCATGTATTTGATTCCCTTATAGGTCATAATTGTTGCGGTGATTCAGAATCCACTTTGTACTACAAGTCTCTGATTATTTCTTGTGAACAAAAAATGGCCACTGAGTATCAAATCTTTCATTAAATGATGAGGCATATAAATGAATGTGACTTAAATCATAAATACATTATTTAAAGAAAGGTCTTCTTTGATGCTCAATGATCATTTTTTGTTCTCAAGGGCTAATCAGATCAAGACCTACAATTTAACATGGATTCCAAATGTCATAAATGCATCATTAATGATAAAGAAAGCAATCCTCATTTGAAAAGTGCTGTGTATATATCACATACAGATATTTGTTTTGAATCATTACATTTCACTTAGCTCCTATTGTAATTTTAAATTAAAATAAGTTTACTTCATTTTAAATATTGTTATTGATTCATATATTTAAATGAAAGTGAATTTTAAAATTTACATATTTTTTTTCTACTTTATTCTTATGCAACTGTTGAAACAAGAAAAACCAATTTCATGAAGATCGTGCAGAAAATAAATACTTCTTAATTTTAAAAAAAATCGAAAGGTGAAATATTTAATAGAAAAAAAGTTTTGTTATGTGCATGAGGCTACCTTTTCTGCTCTATGTTTTAACAATTGGAATATTCAATTTATTTGAATGAAGCATTTAATTAAACCAATTGTTTTCAATTTCAAATAGTCTGTTATAATCATATTATTGAGATCAGATTTGTTTTGACTCATAAAAACTGAGATCCTCTAACTATTGGATAAATTAAGATTTATAGTTATTAAAATATAAATAGTGTAGATTTATTTCCTTTATTTTATAAATGTCTTTTAATATCATTTAAATATATATTAAGTTTAAAGCAAAAGGTGATGTTAAGGATACAAAATGAAATTTGATTTTACTTGACACTTTTAAGTTCTATTTTTGCAGGATTATACTTTACTTACTTTAGATTGATGTTACTTTAAATTAGTTTTTATTGATGGCTTTAGTTACTTTAACTTGATGTCTTAAGTAACTAAGTATAACATTTTCAATCTCATTACCTTGGCAATACTGAAGTGGACAACAGCATCAATATTTTTCAGCAAAACAGAATTTCTATACTTTTCTCCTTTGCATTATAGTTTCTTTTGCTCTCATTTATTCTAAACCATTTTATCCTTGATAATAAATTAGTTCATTTTTACAATACAAGACTAAAGTATTTGCTTTGTAAGATCATTTTCTTAAAATAGTGCTAAAATATTTACTATTTTTATAGTTAGTTACTTAAACAAGTGGAAAAGATAATGGCTGATGTGTGTGGTGTCTCCTAAAAAACAGTGCACAAAATTTGTGCAGAGTGAATTATGACTTCTGTTGCTGAAGTTCTGAAAAATATTTCATTTTTTGAATATACCATAAAAATAGTTTGCCAACAAAACAGTATTATCTTGAATGATTTTAACCGAAGTGTTGTACAACAATCTCCAAGAATTTTATAACAGAATATTTTACTGTAGTGAAATTAAGAGTTTGGTTAATAAAAAAAATTCATTTTTCTTGATATATGAAATTATAAGGGGTTATATGAAAAGTAAAAAATTTTCTTTGAAAGTTCATGGTGGTTGCAAATTACTGACAAAAAAAGCAACATATTTTTTGAAAAGCAAGGTTTTTGAGAAAATTGCACAATTATGAGAACTTTTTTGTGTGGGCTAGTGAACTTAGTGAAACTTGGGTACTAATAAATTACCTAATTCTATTTGCCAAAAAGTATTAAAAAGCTCTAATAAAGAAAAATCTGTAGTGATCATGAATCATACTAGATCTTCTGATTAAAATTTCATTCTCCCGCAAAGTTAATATTCCAATCCCAAATTGCAGTGATTATCATGAAAAGATGAGAAGTTAAGTTTTTAAGAAATGGTTAAAATTGCTATTAGGATATTTGGAACCATATGGTATTGCTTTTCACAATACAAACCTTCTTTCTTTTTCTATAAAAAAAAGAAAAATTGGTTATATAAATTGGTTTCTGAACAAAAATACTCTTCATAACCTACTCAAACAAGATTAGAGTTATTCAAAATTATAGTTGTTAAGTAATTGTTAAAAAATGCTATTATATGCACAGAGAATAACTTTAAAAATATGTTAAACATACCAAAAAGTTAGGAAAAGAGAACTTAGCTAAGTCTTCTACAAAAAAGATGGCCATTTTACAAGATGATAATGAAAAGAGTAGCATTTTTTAATTGTAAAATATTTAAAAGTTCTGATGTTTATAAATTTTTATTTCTTACAATGTTATTAGCAAACAAATTTCCTTGATAATAATGTCATTATTTTTCATTAAGTTTTTGTAAAATTTCAAAATCCTATTTTTGTGTTCAAGGGTAATTATTTCTGCATCTAGTGTCCTATTTATTATTATCCTTATTGTTTATATATTTTTGTGAATAATTGATGCCTGTTAATATCTTAGAGTAAAATTATAAATTTTATATTCATTTTTTGAATAATAACAAAAATATGTTTATGTATTCAAGTTAGACTGACCACCTATCTGGGACATGCCTTACATCCCAGACTTCTCAATCAAGAAATCAAAAACAGGCACTGTAGGCCTTGACCCCTATAACTTGATTGTGTTAATGTGAAATAGTTTTGTGTACCAATAATTTATTTGTGATATTCAATTATCCTTGAAATGATAGGATTGTTAGAACACCACACATTTATTAATTGTTGCTCTATATTTGTATCATTTGTAGTATGTAAATATGGCAATTTACCACAACAGACATTTCTTAATGATGAAAAGTTCGTTAACCTGACTCTCTCTTGCCAAAGGTCAAATGCTGATTTGATCATAAGGTTGTTTTAATCTGATGCTTGAGAAAATAGGATGAGTAGGTGACATGGAAAGCGCTTTAGCATTTGGGATTTAGAAATAATGTGCTAGTTGTAGTTTGACATGTTGCACAATCTTTTTTATCTTCCTTTGCATCTGCCGGGCTTGACTTTCCAAAACTTTCAAATCACTAAAAATTCCCTTGCAACAATTATTCTTAAATTTTGTGCACCTATATCTATACAGTGGTCAACCAAATAAAGTAATAAGCTAACTTCATATGTTAGGTAATTATGAGCAATAGAGTACCAAAATTTAATTATTGAAAAAATGTTTTCTTACATTACCATTTTAAATTAATTTTTAGCCTTAAAAATAATTTCATTAAAATATTCATGAAGTTATTTTCAAGCATTATAAAATCAATCTGTAAAAACATTTCAGTAAAATATAAGCTTTCTGTTTTTCGTACGTAAGTAGTAACCCAATTATTTTAATAATGGTTTTACTAAGCAAACGTTTTTTAGAATTTATGAAAGAAGTACAGATTATAACCACTTCAAAAGCTAAAGGCTGTAATAAAGAGTCATCACATACATTATTTCTCAAAAAAAAAAAAAAAAAAAAAAAAATTGTTATGAGTGTAATCTAATAGAAAATCTCTTTTCTTTTCTTTTTTTCCAAAGATTGAGGAGGAGATTGTGATGTTTTAAGAAGAATAACATTCAAACAATAGAAATATAAGTATACTATAAAAAACATGAAAGTGTATCTCAGTTACTTCTTTAACATCTGTGAAAGAATTATTTTAAAATTATAAGATAAATCACAAACATTCAGGATTAGTTAATATTCCAATGTCTTACTCATGGTAAAAGAAAGATTTGCCAAAACCAGTTGTAACAGAGATGTGGAGAGTAAAAAAATTACATGATTTTTAAATACCAACTGTGTTAACATTAAAAACATATTTCTGAAAAATGTATGAAGTGTTCCTTATAATTGTTTGTCAAAAATTTCTTGAAACAAATATTCTATTTATTTTTTTAGGTTACTGTTGGACATATCGTTCCCGGGGGAGCAGCAGATTTAGATGGGACATTGAAATCCGGTGATGAAATAGTAGGTGTAGATGGACAAAGTGTATTGAATACACCTCACCACCATGTAGTGCAATTAATGAATGCTGCTGCTGAAAACGATCAAGTTACTCTTAATCTGCGTCGACCAGTGCATTCATCTAGTGAGTGTTTATTCAAACTTTTTTATGTAAATTCTATTTTAATATTTCTATTTTCAAAGAAAAGCTAGAATTTGGAAGAAATGTACTTTTTAAAATGTTTGTGATGTATCTTCTAATTTTTTCAATCCCCTCAAAATTATGGAGTTAACCTTAATTTTTGCAGCTGCATACTAAAAAAGATGAACATTTAAATTATTCTGTCTTGTAGTTTGTTATGAAAATGGAAATTTTTTTTCAATTTAGAGTTATTGTATATAGCTATATAAAAATGCTTGTCTGTGGCAAATTTTTTTCTATAAGGTAGTAAAAGTAATGCATTATAAATAATTTAAATTGCAATTTCAATTATATATTTTTGAAATCATTTTTCAAAAAATTTTCTTATTAATTTATTTTTGAAAATTTTTGTGGCTAATTTAAATATCTTCATTACATTAAAATGCACATTTGTATTTAATAATAGATACAGCAAAATAAACAGTTGAATTAAAATGTGCCTTTTTTATTATATTAAAATACACATTTGATAATAGAGGCAACAACACAAAAACTAAAAAAACATTAAAAAAATTTTCTAATCAAATACATTTTGTTATATTTTTATGTCATCATTGTTAATTGTATCACAATAAATTATTCCCATGTTATCCCTTACATGATTATTTTATTTAATTCTGCATTCACTATAAATGTATTGTTACCTATTTTTTAATTGCTTAACTAACGGTTGAATCTGAATTTTTAATTTTTGTAAAATGTTTTATTCAAATTTTCATGTTTATCTTGATGATTACTTCTCTTATGAAAATACATTTGATTTAGTTTCCTAATTAGTCTAATGTTATGTTTATTTTTAGGTAATTCAACCAACTCAAAACCTATTGACATTCCATCTTATGACGTTACTGTCACTAGAAATGCAAATGAAGGCTTTGGTTTTGTTATTATATCTTCATTGAGTAAATCAGGCTCTACAATAGGTATATAAATATTTTTTTACCAGTTTATTTAAATTGCTAGACTGTTATGTATCTGTATTAATTAGGCAGTTTAAAAAAAAAAATCAGATTAGATCTTTTAAAAATTAAAAGAAAAATTAATTTGAATATAAATTATTCTCATAAATAAATCTTTTGTTATTGAAAATATCTAACTTTTATTCTAGGCAGGATTATTGAAGGAAGTCCAGCAGAACGATGTGGTCAATTGCGAGTTGGAGACACTATTTTAGCTGTTAATGGAATCAGTATTATTAATATGCCTCATGGAGACATTGTTAATTTAATTAAAGATTGTGGTTATTCAGTCACTCTAACCATAGGTAATATTTTTTGTGCCCTTCAAATCTTTAGATGTTATATTTAGTCAAAAATATACTTCTTGTCTAAATTTTTTCAATATTTTATTTCTTCACATATTCTATTATCCTGTGTTATCAGATTTTTCAACATTATATTGGATATTTCTACCTGCAATTTTAAAATATATTTTTAAAATTAAAATCAATAGGTAAACCTGAATTATAGTTGTCACGGACATTATATGAATGTTAAGATTCTGAATGAATACATATTTTTATTGACACATTGAAATTAGTGGGCTTTATAATAAATTACTAATATTGTAGATAGTATATATGTTATCTGTTTATTGCTTATTGTTTGTATAGATTGTTATCTATTTGTCAAATAATTGAGTATCATTTTAAGCATTTTTAATTTTATTTTTTTGTTGATTAAATTTAAGTAAAAGTCATGTTTTTTACTGTAATAAAATAGTGTAAGATGTTTTGGAAGTATTAATTAGATAGACCATAATATCACAAAAAAGTAATACCAAAATATCTGTCCTTGCATTTTATCGAGTTGTATTGCATTATTATTCTGCAACTGAATAAATAACACTTATTTATTCAGTTGCTTTGTGTGTTTGTACACATGCTTTTATTTTAACCTCTGTTACCTTCAGCAGTAAGTGATGTCATTTATGTGACTGAGAATTCTGTCCAATCAGATTGTCTAATGAAATAAGCAATCACAATGATTTTAGGATCCATGTATTTTATGTTCTAATATTATCTGAAGCTTATGTGTACTACAATAAAATGTTTCTATTTCAATATTTATTTTTCATAAATAGAATTATAATTTAAGACTTATAAAAAGAATTTAAAATTAAAGAAATGTGTCCAGATGTTTTTAATATATTTTGGAGAATTTATGTTTAATTGAGCAATTGGAACCTACAACTCTTCATAATGTCTTGAGCATGGTGAGTTTTGAAACCTCCCCTATAAAACTTAAGAAATATACATCCTATCTTCTAAGTTGGTTCAAAGAAGCACTTAAAAATTTTTCGTTTACTTTAAGATTTTTATATTCTTTTAAAATCCTTATTCTTTTATTTTCATTATTATTATGCATTATGTACCTTATAAATGTTCAATGTTTTGAGATGTAATAATTGTGATTGGACTGTAACAAATGAAAGTTTATTTAAATGTGTGTTACTAAATGTAAAAATAAAATTAAATGAAATTCTTAATATTTTTATTGGTTTAAAAATTTGCAGACATATATGGGAAAAGGTTTTTTTTTTTTTCATTTAAATATAAGTATATGCTAAATATTTTGAGTTTGCTTCGAATGTTCTTGTGTACCTTGTTATACAAAGTATTTTATGTCCATTTTGAATAATTTAATTTCAAAATAAAAAAAATCTCATTTTTTTAATTTATTATTCTTTATAACTGGTTATCTGTCATCAATAAGATATTGTATGATGTTAAAGATGTCTAACGTTTTGGTTGTGGTTTGTTTAATTATTTTTCATGAAAAAGTGAATATTTTGAAGTTAATATTGTGTTCTCTCTTTTTTTTAGATGAGGAATCTAGTATAGCTTCATGGTCGCAGAAGGTATTGTTATTTTTGAATTCACTAAAGTTTGTTTTCACACATCATTTTTTTTAATTACTTATTTCTCCATGATTAAATAATAATTATCTTCTCACAATATGCAATGTTCAAAGATATTGGAAGGCTAGGGAACAAATGGTATTACAGCCAATTTTTACAAATACCTACTTATGATATTATTTACTTATACATTTTTTGTTATAATAATAAGCTTCTATAATTAAAAATAAACTTACATATTTTTGAAGTTATATTGCATTTCTTTCTAACAATTTCTTATTTTGGAAGTAACAATTACTTATTTTTCCAATATGTGAACAATATATTATGTACTAAATTCATAAACATAGAAAAATTTGAAAGTTAATTTTTTTTTAATATGTTAATTATTTTAGATTGTACATTAATGGCTGTTACTTTTCCATCCTAAGGACTGATTTCCTTTGTTTAAAATTATTAAAGTTGAATTGTAGTTACTGACTTTTTCAAAAATTGTGTTTTAAATTAAGAAAATTAAACAAAATTAAAAAGTTTTAAATTTACTATCAGTTTTACCTCAAAATATAGACTTTTAACCATTTTAGTGGCAGCTTTATGATTTTAGAACCTTTAGTTGAATTTTTTCTTTAGTATTATGGATGAGTTATTTATTACTGATGTCAGGACAATGTTAAATGTGGAAAATAATGGGATTCAACATAATCAAGTATTGTTTGTAAAGTCAGTACCAATCTTTAAAAAAAAAGTGAATTGACTTTTTAGCAAAAGTGAAATTCATTAATTCTTCAATAAAGCAGTGATTTACATCGTAATCTATCTGTAACTTCACAAATGTAAATTATTTGTGAATAGTAAAATGTTACAAAAAAATCATTAAATTTTGAGTATAATATAAAAAATTTAAGCATTTTTTTCAAAGATCACTTCAAAGTAGCTTTGATATTTTAATTAGTATTTGCAATTTTGTCTTATGCTAAACAACTCAATCTTTGAAATAACTTTATCATCTATGAATGTTTAGGGAACTTAAACCTTTTCCTTAATAAATTTTTCTTAATTCTTTGTAATTTACTGTTATTAAATAACTTATGTTGTAAAAATATCTGTTCTAGGAAGAAGACACTTCTCTAGAACATGAAGTTTATCAGACAGTGTTTCTCTTTCGAGGTACAAAAGGTTTTGGATTCAGTATTCGAGGTGGTAAAGAGTTTCACAATATGCCTCTTTTTGTTTTACGTATTGCAGAAAATGGTCCTGCTCAAAAGGATGGAAAGTTAAAAGTGAGTTTTAAGGAATTTTTCACTTTTATGTAAAAATTTGATTGACTGATTGTTGTTTGACTGACAAAAACTTCTACTTTTAATTTATTTTAAATTTGTAGTTATACTTTAAGTATAAAAATATTTTTGTTAAAGGTGGGCGACCAAATAATCGAAATAAATGGTAATAGTACTAAAAACATGACTCATGCAGAAGCTATTGAAATAATTAAGAAAGGTGGTAATACTGTCAAGCTACTTATCAAGCGAGGGGTCTTGCCCCGTGGACCAATAGGTATGTATGTGTTCTACTTTATGTATCATGCAATTAATTTACTTATTTGCATCCTATAAATAAGTTCTGTATGTTGCTGATTTGTTTTAGTTTATAATATTAATTGTAATAAAAAGTATCAATATTGTTAGTTTTAAAGAAATTTGTGACTAATTCAAAGTAATTGTCCATACATGATTAAGACAAACGTATGGAATTTTTTAAGGAATTATTATATCTTAGCAAAAAGGGCTGCAAATTGGTCTTATATTATATGATGACATCTCAGCTCACACTGATTGCATTTGATGAAAATAATGTCTGATATTTTAAGATTAAAAATATTTTTATTACGTTTCATCAATGAAATTATCTTATATTTAAGATTTTTTTCTCTTTAAACTGCATGGGTCTACTCCTATAATGGATATCTGGTACTTAAATACTATGACGATTGCCTTGGCGATGTTTGGCGATAAAAATTTTCATTGGTGAGACTAACACCATTTAAAAAATATTTACTTAATACTCTTTATTTTAACACCTATGTTACCGCCTGGGGTTTTTTGTAGGTAGTTGGCATATTATTTTTTCCTGTCATCGTTTTGGCAATATACCTAGGTAGTTGTCATAGTACATGAGTGCTGGATGTCTTGTTAAATGCATACTGTATGAATATTGTATACATTTTGTGAAATAATTTAACTTAAAATTTCTATTCTTTCTTTGAGAAAATGTTTACTGTATTGCAAGGCTCATTCGTTTTTGGAAATTTAATTTTTTTAGGCACATTTAAAAATGCTTAAAATTTAATTAAATCTTTAAGAAATTAAGAATTTTGGAACATTTTCATACAATTCTTTCTAAATCATATATAATATGTATTCTAAAATTTTAAAGATTATACTTTTCAAGTAAATCTTTAAAAAGCTCAAAGATTGCATTTAATTCATTTTCTATTTTTTTAATAATAAAAATTGATTTAAAACAATTATTTTTAATCTTATAGAAGTGATTAATTTTAATTTTAAAATAAAAATACAAAATAATTGTTGTAATTACATTAATTTTAAGTAAGTCTTTGTATATAAATTCAAAAGATATGTAAATAATATAAGGCAAATATTATTTTTTATACTCTAATTTGTTACATTGAGTAATAAACAGGAGAAGATTTAAATTTATTTTATAAGTTAGTATATTATTATTATTATTTTTTTTTATTTATTTATTTTTTAATCAGTTTAGTATATTGTAATCATTCAACAATCTTGCTTATTAATGCCTATAATAAAATTAGCTAAGTGATAATTTAATATACTTTGAATATATTTTTTGTAAAATTGTATCTCTTAACCGACTGGACTTTTTATTTGAAGTGATTTTGTAATTCTGAAAACAGTTATATGATGATTTCTCAGCTCACACAGAATTCTGATGTTGAAGAATAATGTCTGATAACTGATTTCTAGAAAAATGTACAACATAATTTCTTATAAGTGTTTATATTTTCATAAATACACATAGCTCTTAACATTATAATTTTGTAATTATTAATTTTAGTGTACTAATATCAATGTATTTTACTTTTCAGATTGAAATATAAAGAATGTCTCTTCAAATTTATTAGTGATCAATTTGTGATAAAATATATTTATTGAAATTTTAAAGAAGACATTCCATTTTTAACCTTTTTTGGAAATTGATTATTTTGTGAACCACACATTTCATTAAGAAAAATTTTGTTTGTACATTTTTAAATGTCATTTTTGAAACAAATTTTCTTTTACAAGTTTTTAAATTTGTATTCTACCTCTTTTTAGCCTGATCATCAAATACATATTATGATTTCATTGTACAATAATGATTCCTACTGTCATTTGTTATATACGCTTTTAAGTTATATACAGATATTAAAATTAAATGAAAGAACTTTTTACAAAACTACATTTTTTGGACAGTGTAGAATTTATGTTGTTTTTGTGTTTGAGTTAAACTCATTTTATAGTGTTCATTTATGGATCAGTATTTAAAGGTTGTATAAACATAATTCGCTCCTTAAATCGGTTTGTTTGGTAAAATTTATGTTTAGTTAAAAAGAGTGATAGAAAAACCTCCACCTATTTACTTAATATTAATCTTTTTTAAACCATTTTGAGTCTTTATAAATTTGTTTAAAATTTCTTCAATTTAAAAAATTTGTGAAATGAAGAATGTTTAGTTATTCAATCTCGTAATGATTTTATGAGAACTTATTAATCTTAATAAGTACATGTTTAATTTGAAAAAGCCAACTAGGAAACTGATATGCATTTTTTATTGTGTATGAAATAATGTTGTGCAGTGAGTTATGGGAAAAAACATTATTTCATCCATATTATTGTTAAGAACTTTTTGACAATACTAGGTTTGCCAAGTAATTCTATTTAGAAGCATATTTTTTGAGTGTTTAGTTTGTGTTACTGTTTTAAATTATATTTTAGCCAATGTAAAATACTAGCTTTGGCTGCTTTGTAGCTTTTATATTATAAATGCTGATTTAAAAAAAAATTCTGATTTGTAACAAATTTCAGTAGTATAAACTAGACACTTAATTTTTTGTCTTGTTTATAGTCTAGTTTATAAGAAATATTTTAATTAATTTGGGATAGTTAGACCACCAAGAACTTCAGTTTGCTTTAATTTTGTAAGTTGCTTTTTTTTTTTTTTTTTTTTTTTTTTTTTTTTGTAAAAAAAAAAAATCTTATTTTTAATATTAATATTTAAGTCCTGAAAATTTTATTTATTCACGAAAAGTTTTATTTTTAGAACTTTATTTAATTATTACCATTATTTATTATTTCATATTAAGAATTATTACTAATAACTTTATGATTAATTATATATATATATATATATTTGTTGACTGTAATGAAATACAGTACCATTTGATATTACTAACTTAATTTTTATTTATTCAAATTATTGTAGTAATTTTATTATATTAAATTGTATTTTGAAATTAAAATAGAATTTGTTATTTTTTTCCCATTAACTGAATTTGTGTGTTCTGGTGCATATACTACATATGTGTGTATGTACTCATACAGAAATTTTGAATTTATGTATAGAAATTTAAAAAAAAAATTTATAATTTACAAAAATTGAGTTGATGAACACTATTAATTCCTTTATGTGAGTGCTTTTTATTAAATTATTTGCATGGAAAAAAATTCCAAATTTTGTGTTTGTTTCACTTTTGCTTACTGCTCTACAGAGGATCTCCTCAATGAGAGTTAAGGCTTTTTGCACATTAGCCACAGCTAATGCTTCACCTCTGCTTATATAACTGTAATATTTGTTTTTAGTTCTATTAAACACAAATATTATAATACATACATTTTGATATAGTTTAAAAATAGAAATATTTCTTCCTTGGATATTTTGACCTCTTCTTTCTAAAATATTTATCTAGCCCCCTTAATGTTGAGTTTTTTTTTTTTTTTTTTTTAAGTCTTAGTATATAATTAGTTTTGCAACAATTTCATTGATTTCGATATATGATTTTTGCTTCAACAATAATATAAAAATAAAAGTATCACTTGCATAATTTATTTTTAAATTTTTTTTTATGTTTTCTAAGAAAAAAGTATGAAGTTTAAAAATTACTTTAATATATAATTACATTTGCAGATATTTTTTTCATTTTTCTTTCAAAATACACATGCAAAGGAAATTTCATTCGGAAGAAAAATTAAAATGTTAAAGATTTTCAAACTTATAATTTGAATTCTAATTATTATTCTGATTAATGTGATTGCTTATTAAAGGTAAATTGTATATTGTAGAGATTTTATTATTTTTATATCAATTATTTTATTTGTACATTTGAGTACAATGAAAATAAAAATCTTTTGTTATTAAAGAATGATTTCTCAAACCTATCTTCTATATCATTTAAATTAAATTTATAAAGAATAATTCCTTTATTTTATTAAAATTAGTTTATATTCAAAACTTGTATTAAAATCTTTTCATAAAAATAAGTGCCAAGAAATACTGTTTTAAAATTATATATATAGAAGTTTAAAGTAATTGTTGAAATCTAATTATTTTTGTGTTCGGATTAAAAATAAATTTTATTGAAATTAAAGAAGTGCCTTACTTCTTTCATAAACAATGCTAAATAAGTTTAGGAAAAAGTAAACAATAATTAAAATATTTTCTACTGATATTTATGGTGAAATTTATTACTATTCTGTAAGCTAGAATTTCATTTATTTATTTAAATAGCACTTCTCTAAAGTTATAATTTATATGTTATTGTATTGTCATCTTTCATTATTTCAGAATTATCTTTGTTTAATGCGCATTGTATTATTTATTAAAATATAAATAATATTTGTGCAGTATTATTTTTGTGTTCAAAGTTTTCATGCATAAGTGATATTCATCTGTTTTGAATATTATGTGGCAGTTGTTGCCAAAGCAATTGGTTGATGGATGTCTACTGTCTTGAATTTTATTTTGTTGTTTTTGTAATTGTTATACATTTGTTATTTATAACTGTTATCTTGTAACAATGTAGTAAATATATATGAACTTGTTGAATATTTATTTGAATTCCCCAATTATTAAAATTATATTTTTGTCTATTTGGTTTATATACACATTTTTAACAGTGGTGATTTTTTTTAGAATTTTTAATGGTAGTTTGAAAATTCAATTATATATTGTATAGTTATTTATTTGTTATTTTTTATTTGGAACTTAAAGTATTTGTTGGAAGTGGTGTGTCCATGTTTGTACAGAATAAAAAAAAAAAATAAATAGCTGTCATTATTATCGATTTTTGTCTTGTTGCATTTTTTATTAAATGTTTGTAAAGACACTCTGTCAGTCATACTGTATGAGAGAAATTTTTTAATAAAGTGTCGGTGCAGCCATAAACTGAGTGTTTTATTTTGTTTCAAGAATATTGATATTTTTAAGCCATAACTCTTTTAATGCAGATATTAGGAGACTGATCTAATTTTCATAAATAATTTTTACTCTTTTCCTGCAAAGTTGTTGAATGGTTAATGTATTAGGCTATATTTGAACATTTTGATATCCACCTCTGATATTTATGGTGGTTTAAAATACATTTATAGTGGTTTAAAAAAATAAATTAAGTTAATAAGTCTTGTTGGATTTAGCCTTTGTATGCAAAAAGTAAACAAAAAAAAAAGAGAGCTGCTAAATTTTGAGTATTTTTCGAATGATGACATCAAATCTAGTATACCTTTATTTGTGAAAAATTCAAGATTATTTTTCTCTCTTTTCCGAATAAACTATTTGTTATTTTTGTTACTACTTTTCCAAATTCTTAATACCATGGACGCTCGTTTTTACAAACTCATAAGAACTAAATGTTTCTTAAAATCAAAAGTTTGTAAAATAGGAAAATTATGTTATTTTCCACCAATAAGACAGTAAAAAAGCAGTGTTAGAAAAAGTATTTAATAAGCAATATATATATATATATATATAAACAAAATAAAATGATTTTTATTTTCATTTTATAGATGAAAAATCAGGCAAAGTAATCATTCTTCCCTATTTCAAAACTACATTTTTGAAAACATTTTTTTGGTGTTGGAAGGCATTTCACTGCTCTTCCCAAAAAGTTCCTGTATCTTATACATTCATCTACCTAAATTGCAGATGATTGTATCACTAATTTTTCTTTAATATCTGAAAAATCTTTTTCACTCATTTATCCAATACTTTCTACGAACATTATCTACATAATTCAAGGCTGATATCTACCTAATGTCTATTTGTAGCATATTAAGGCTTCGTAGTTTTCCCGACTCTCCTGAAAAATTTTTTTGTCCTGAATAGTCCATATTTTTAAATAATCCTGAATTATTTTCTGTTTTAACTTGAAAGCAAAAGAACACTTCCATTTTCGACTTGGAAAAAAAAAAAAAAATAGGCGCGTTGTTTCAAAGCATACGGGTGAATAAAAGACGCAGTTCTTAATGACGTCATGCGAAAATGAATTCAATGGCCAATGAAAACAACTGTTGTTGACAATGTCACAAGAGAAACTTGCTTCTTGCACACCAATCTAGAATTTGGCAACTCGCCATGTTTTCCCCTGTTATTCAGAGAGAAAACGGAAATAGCTTATCTCAAGCATTTAAGTGCGGTTGTAAATTAATTTTTTGTGTATGGACACTATTTTTGTTATTTTGTGTGCAAATTTTCAAGGGTTTATACAGTAAGACCCCGCTTAACGCGGGGGATACGTTCCATCGAAGTAGAGCGTAATGCGAAACGAGGCTGCTATCTTTACATGAAAATATTGGAGTTAAGGGAAGATGGCTAGGAAATTTGTTAGGTATTAAATTTAAAAAGTATGTTTTTTTAATAAAAATAAAACCAAACTTTTATTTCTTAAAGCCCAAATTAATACACATTATTATTTTTTGCAAAATATAAATAACAAAACGAATATTCTTAAAAAAAACAAATAAAATTCTAAGTCATTCATATTTTGTTAGCCTTCAGTGTTCTGCCTTTTTGTGACAAAAGCATCTAATGTTGTTTGCCTTTTTCTTTTGCGTTCTCGTAAAAGTTCTTCATAAATGGATAGAGCATCTCTAATACCACGCCTTACTTTTGAACTCCTGTCAAAATTCGAATCATTTTCAATGAATTGATCCATTATTTCAGTTATGGTCGATAAATTCCTTTTTACAAACGCCATCGAAAGTTGTTTTTGCTCTTCTTCTGAATCACTGCTGTCAACATTTTTGTTTTCTTCTTGTTCAGTTAATTCCTTGAGCTCTTCATTAGAAAGACTAGCCGCTGCTTCTTGAATTATTTCTTCGACATCTTCCACATTTACCCCTTCAAAACCGGTTTGCTTTGTTAATTTCACTATCTCTTCCGCTATTTCATCCACATTGACAGAGGTCCTTATTGTTGAAGTTGGCAAATTCAATGAAGCACTAATTAGAGTTTGACGTTCACCAGAATCTAATCTTCTAATCACTTCCATTTTAGTTTTGAGTGAAATGCTTTTTCTGGTTGCTTTCTTTTCTTTTTCATTATCACCCATAGTAAAAACTAAAGATCAAAATATTTGACACTGTAATATAGTATTAAATATGTAAATTAATACCTACTTACAATATGACAACAAATGTTTCTAATAATAAAAATATGTCTGTACAATACCGCACCAAACAAGAAACACAAGTACACTCTTTCGGATATGTATTTGAAGCCTATCGCTGCATAATATTTCGGAGAATCCCCGTAAGCTGCCAGCGATTTCGTGGAATCCCCGGGTTGAAATAAAAGAGCGCTAAACCGAAACAGCGTTAATCGGGGTCTTACTGTATGTATTTAAGACTAAAATGTCTTGAATTATGAAATTTTCAGATTGTGGTCTCTCGAATGATCATAAGATAAAAACTGTTATCTAATAAAAAATTGGTGTCAGGCATGTGCAAACAATAAATCGTCCGCTTTCTGCCGTGTGCGTTGTAAGCAATTTGTGTTGCAAATACGATATTTCCTCAAGTTTTGATTCATGCCTTTTTACTTAAACATAAAAACGAATGTAAGAAAAGTTAAATCAAACTTTTTGTTTCTAACATTAATTCAAAAATAGGGTTAACAAAATCGCTGCTTGTATCAATCACCTTTTACTGTATCTAACATTGGATACCGTTAAATACACAAGGTAAAGTTTTAAAATCCGAAGCAACTATTAAATTCATGAATAAATTAAATATAATTAAATGAATAAAATATTGTTTTTTAACTAATGTGTTAATAAAAAGATATTGAATTGCACTAGCTTTCAAATTGTACATAATATTTAAAATATGTACATTAGCAATGATTACAACAAGATAATCTTTTAAAAGTTCGTTAATCAAGAGTTCAGAGTTTATAATTAAGCTTATTTGTAATTAAAAGTTTTTAATTTATGTTGACAAATATAAAATTAAAATGCTATTAATATTTTTTTTCTATTACCTTGCTAAACTGTTAATACATTAAACGTTCTGAAAAAAGTCCTGAAACTTTTAGAAAATCGTGTCCTGAATTTTTGTCTTATCCACTGCTACGATTGCTTGTTAAAATAGATTTTGATGCTGAATAAAAAAAATTTAATCATGAACACTTTAATTCATTCATTTACGATAATTAGAACAAAACAAAATCATTTATATCAAGATGAGAGAGAGAACAAAATATGGCGATATCTTAAAAATATGAACATTAAATGACGTCATTTTCAAATTACTTCTGATTGGATAAGATCATGTCATTCGCAATATCCTCCCTTCATTTAGATAGCTACTTAAAACCATCAGTTTCTGTCCTAAGTTCAATCTCTCAGGTTTCTTGATGGCAAGTCCACATCTGCTCATTGGAAACCATTCAACCTCTGCCAACTGTGAAATTAGAGATTAAATTCCTTTCGCGTTGAATTTTATATTTTTAAAGTATGTTGAGGAACAACTGGATTCCAACAGAATTCTGAGAATGGGAATGTTCCAAGTCTTCGAGTAAACATACTATCATCAAGCAGTAGGGTTGGTGAGAATATGAGAATTTATACGCTCAATAATTTCTGTTCTCACACGAATGACATTTTTATCTCGAAATGTGCATAAATTAGGTATAGATTTCTCATACGAAAAACTTGAGTCTTAAGTGTGTCGAATTCTATAATTATTTTTTTATGAAACTGCTTTTTCTTATAAAGGATTATTAAAAAAAATTATTTAGTAGCTATCATATAAAAAAAAAAAAAACGAATACAAAATTAAGCAAATTTTACTTTCATTTTGATTAAAAAAAATCTTGCGAAGTAATCCTATTTTCCTATATTAGAAACGCTTTTTCATTCTCAATCATTTAATCATCCAGTATATTTCCTACGAACAAATTACATCTGAATTCAGATTCAAAAAGTTCTGAAGTTATAACTGAACAGTAGGTTTTTTTCATAAAATTCTTGTAACTCAAGTAATTTTCTTCAAGATAAATTTTCTTGACTTCATTCAATTAGTAGTTTATTAAAGATGCACGTCAAAATGATTTAGATTACTTTCTTTCTGTATTATTCCAAACATACATACATTCGTATAGATTGTCAATTTCATAAAGCATTTCTAAGTTTTGATCACATTTCTTGAAAAAATAACGCATATTTCTACTTAAAACTATTGATTACACAGACTCAGTTACTGGTGCTATAAGTAGGAAGCTAAATTAAGCGAAAGAAATTCAACAATAATTGTTTCAATAAATCTCGGATTTCAACATCAACAATGGAGTTAATTATTTACATTTCAAAGAATTTGTGTTTCTCTATAAAAATATCCATCCAACTTTTTCAAACATAAAATTAATAAAACTGGAAAAAAATTGGATAAATGCAGACGAAAAAAAGCATGAAACCGCTTGTAATTGGGAATTAAAATTATTTCATCTGTATGGCAATATGTTCAGGACCAGCCACTTGTTCGTGAAGTTGTGACTGCTTATAAATTAGAAGTTCGTGAAAACGAGCGTCTATTGCAATACCAAATTTATTTTTTTAAAAAATTCTTTAACTTTTTTTATTTTGATAATAAAAATTTCGTGATCAAAATGTCTCTTACTGTTAACGAATTGCATTTCTTAATGAAATAAGAGTTTTGGAAGAATTAAATTTAAGAATCTAATTCCTTAATCTTTAGCTTTTCATTTTCTTTCAAGAGGTATAGAACTTAAATCTTTGCAAAGCAATACAAGAAATTATTTTTTATAAAATTACTTTTTTTCTCAAAATACTGTTCATTTTTACATTCTAGTTATCAAACTAGTAAGTCATTCTGAAATGGGCATTTGTAAACCTTCAACGGCAACATTTGTTATTCATTATATTTTTTTATAAATAGTAAATATTAAGAACTGTTTAGGGACATGAATTCGATTTTTCATGTTTAAAGTAATTCATAATTTGCTAAGCAATCTTGCTTCTGACCTAAAATTTTATGAGGGTGTAGTGATCCCTTTCTCACGTCCTTAATTAGTGACGGAAATGACATCTCCCTTTCTCATCTCATCTGGGAAGGGTGAAATAAATTCCCACGCTCGGAGGTATGGACGCACAGTTCGGACAGGAAATACATTCCGACCCCCTTTTTCTCTTGGGGGAAGCAGGTGCGAGGGAGAACGTGATATACCAGTTGAGAAGAGTACGACGGACCCCAGCCACTTGGTACGCGACCGTCTGGCGATGTAGTAGAAATGTAATAAACGCTTCCTTGAATTGAAGTCTTGATTCTGTGTGTGTGTTCTTTCCTCTGAACACTGATCACTAACTACAATAAGGTCTAGAACTTTTCTTTGTTCTATTGCTATGTTTAGCTAACTCGTAAAAAAGTGTATGTCGGGTATAATTATAACTCCAAACAACAGCTATAATTACTCTCGAACTATTGAAAAACGCAGTATTTTATTTTGGTAGCATTCCTTGTTCCAAGATCTTGTAAATTACATCTTGTTGATTAGTAGTATATATATATATATATATATATATATACAGCTCTTTGGAGTAAATATAGTTTTCATCCCATGCAATGTTGCTTTAAGATAAAATACGTATATGACGTTATGTGATATTTATGACGAATCATGCTTAAAGGCAATCTAGAGTTAAAATTTTAAAATTGGTAATTCCTTTATGAAAGTGATTCTTTTTTTATTTATTTTCTTTTATTTGCATTAAAAAATTCGAAATTTTGTGTCGTGTAGCACTTTTTTTTCTAATTTCTACTGAGCGCCTTTTCTTGCCCGGCAGAGGAATTCAATGAAGGCCAAGGCTTCTTTAAAACAAGCAAACCAAAATCGAATGTTTGAAATACAAGGTGTATGTTTAATCTTTTGTTACAAAAATATTTATTATCAACAAAGCAATAAATTAATGACAGGTATGTACGCAATTTTTTTTTCCTAGATTTTATTTAATTAGATTTTTTTTCTCTAAATGAGACGATGTAGTAGAAACATCTCAGCATTTATTAATTTTTTTTTTCGAATTTTTTCTCTTCTCATTTAAAAACCAATATCATGTAACTGAAAAAAAAAGTTTTTTTATTAAAGGCTTAGAAATATCACTTTAAGAATGTAATCAAAAGTGCTTTCAAATTGCAAAAAGCGTCATTTTTAATTACTTTTAAGTATTTTTTTATGATGCTGCTAATGATTTGCAAAAAACCTTGGCTCATTCCTTTTAAATGTTTCGGTTTAACCGAAGTTTATTTGCAAGCAATTGAATTTTGTTCTTAGAATTTAACATAAAAAATGTAAGTATTTTGTTTTTGAATAAATATAATATCAATTGAAAGAGAACAATTTGATTAATTAAATGTCTTATTTCCATGATTCTTTAAATTTCATATTTTTTGTTTAAATTTGTATTTAAAATTTTTTTAATGTTAAGTTAGAATTCATTAAAGCTGTATTTCTGTTTTTTCTAGGATTAAAACCACATTTTTTTGAGCTGATACTTCTTAGAAACGAATATCGCAATTTTAAAATGCATCAATTAAATAAAACCTTTATTTTTAAAATAATATTAAGAATAAATACAGATATATTTTTATTGGCTAATAAGTAAAATGCTTCTTTGATTCTACAAGAATTTAAATGATATTAAAAATAAAATTAATTATAAATATATATATATATAGAGAGAGAGAGAGAAAGAGATAGACAAGCAAGTAGATAGACGAATTTTTTTTACAAATTTTAGAAGAAAATATATTCTAAAATATCTCAACTTTTGAACACTCTGATGTTTAAAAAAAAATTTAAGGATATAATTTAATTAATTTCATTTAAAAGGTTAAAATTCATATTTGAAGACTGGACTTGGCTTTTGGTTTACTTCAAATCAATTATGTAATTTATTGTTACAAATAAGCATAACAGAGTAATAGAAATTATTTATTGTTTAAAATTTAAGCACGAATGTAAGTTCTTAGTAGATAGTTCTGAAATTACAGTATTGAGATTAAAAAAATAAAAAACCTTACATGCGACGTGAACGCAAGCAAAAGGCGTGAAATCGGCGTGCTCAGCGCAAAATTACAATAAAAGAAAAAAAATGAGGGAGCAATTAAAAACATTCACTGTTAATGAAAGTAAGTACTTTCGTGAAATATAGATGAGAGAAATTAACCTCACGATTTCACACCTGAAAGAATGATCAGAAAGCTGGAGGAAGGTCATAATTGAACTGCACAGCTGAGAATGGATTCAACAAACCTGTCGTTTAGCATGTTTGGAAAGCCTTCTAAGCCATTTGCACAGCTATCAGAAAATTTGGTGTTGGCTGCTCCTAAAAACAACCGCATTGAATGACAAATTTCGAATTATCTCGATTATTCGGGTAACGGGGAAAAAGAAATTTTTTTCCCGTTACCCGAATAATATAGCAGTTTGTAACAATTCAGTTTAATATTACTAAAATAAATGTATGCTGATATGCTTTAGCAAAATACATTTCAGTGTCTATTCAGTAGGTTTGTTGCTCCACGATCAATTTTTGCACACATGACCTAATTAAATCGGAACATAGAGTTTAAAATGGATTCCAAATCATTTCAAATATCTACATAAAAGGTGGGAATTAATCCCACGAACTGGTGGACAGAAGGTCAGAACTGCTTATTTAGTAGATAACATTAAAAAAAAAATTATTTTAGATAAAAGAATTATCATGATTGTTCTTTTCTTTAAAAAAGTTTGTTCTTTTCATTACATTTATTCTTACTTAACGCTTGAGTTGTTTAGTACATTTAGATTAATTCTTCCAATAAAACCAGATCTTCAATCTATCATAAAATAAT